>NW_004624825.1:8624578-8638422 GCF_000247695.1 Heterocephalus glaber | reverse complement strand
ATACAAAAAATTAATGAATCAAGGAGTTGGTTTTTTGAAAGAATAAAAAAATTGATAAAACTTTAGCCAACCTTATCAAAAAAAGGAAAGAAAAGGCTCAAATCCATGCAATTAAGAATGAAAAACGTGAACTCACAACAGACCCAGCAGAAATCCAGAGGATCATCAATACCTACTTTGAGAACCTGTACTCTAATAAGATGGAAAACAGAACAAATGGACAGATTCCTGGATACATTCCAAATGCCAAAGTTAAATGAAGAAGATACAGAAATTCTTAACACCCTATTTAAAGAAGAACTATCACCATTACCCTTTAAGCTCATCAAGGAAATTGAAAGGCAAACAAGGCTTCCAACTTAATTCCTAGAAACAAGTGTTACTTTGATTCCAAAACCAGGGAAAGACCCAACTCAAAAAGAGAACTACAGTCCAATCTCCCTAATGAACACAGATGCAAAAGTCCTCAACAAGATACTGGCAAACAGAATACAGAGTGTCATCAAGAAGATCATACACCCTGACCAAGTGGGATTTATCCCAGGGATGAAAGGATGGTTTAACGTTCATAAATCAATAAATGTAATACAGTATATTAACAGAGTCAAGGACAAAAACCGTATGATCATCTCCATAGATGCAGAAAAGGCATTCGACAAAATCCAACACCCATTTATGATAAAAATGCTACAGAAAATTGGAATAGAGGGTCTTTATCTCAACCTGATTAAGTCTTTTTATGAAAAACCAACAGCCAACATTATACTAAATGGTCAAAAATGTAAAACTTTCATGCTAAAATCAGGAACAAGACAAGGATGCCCACTATCACCACTCCTGTTCAACATAGTTCTGGAAACATTAGCCATAGCAATCAGAAAAGGGAAAGAAATAAAAGGAATAAAGATAGGAAAAGAAGAAGTTAAACTGTCATTATTTGCTGACGATATGCTACTTTACAAAGAAGGCCCAAAAAACTCCACCAAAAGACTTCTAGACCTAATTGACAGATTCAGTAGAGTAGCTGGATATAAGGTCAACGCTCAAAAAAACAATAGCCTTGTCAAACACAAATAGCAGACTCACTGAGAGAGAAATTAGGGAAACAATTCCTTTTACAATAGCATCCAAAAAAATGAAATATCTAGGAATCAACCTAACAAAGGAAGGAAAAGACCTCTACACTGAAAACTACAGCACTCTGAAAAAGGAGATTGAAGAGGATATAAGAAAATGGAAAGACATCCCTTGTTCCTGGGTAGGTAGAACCAATATAGTGAAAATGGCCATACTTCCAAAACTACTGTATAGATTTAATGCAATGCCAATTGAAATTCCAACAATATACTTCACAGAACTAGAGAAAACAAACCAAAAATTCATTTGGAAGCAGAAGAGACCTAGAATAGCAAAAGCATTTCTAGGCAACAGAGACATGGCTGGGGGTATCACAATCCCCAACTTGAAACTGTACTATAAAGCTACTGTGATTAAAACAGCATGGTACTGGCAAAGAAACAGACCCGAGGATCAGTGGAATAGATTAGAAGATGCAGAAACAACTTCAGACATACTCAGCCACCTCATCTTTGACAAAGGATCCAACTACCATCATTGGAGGAAAGATAGCCTATTTAATAAATGGTGTGGAAAAACTGGATTTCAACCTGCTGAAGATTAAAACTAGACCCATACCTATCACCATGCATTAAACGAAGATGGAAGTGGATTAAAGATCTAAATATTAAGACAGAAACAGTAAACTTGCTGGAAGATACGTTAGTTAGAACTCTTGAAGACAATGGCATAGGAAAAAGGATTTATGAACCAAACCTCAGTAGCACAGGAACTAGCACAAAAAATCAACAACTGGGATCTCATCTCATTAAAAAGCTTCTGCACTTCAAGGGAAACCACCAACGGAGCTACCAAACAACCTACAATGAGGGAAAAAATTTTCAGCAGCTGTATCTCAGACAAAGGTCTACTATCTAGAATATATAAAGAATTGAAAAAAATCAGACCCCCCCCCAAATTCAAAGACCCAATTCAAAAATGGGCATCTGAAATGAACAGACATTTCTCAGACAAAGAAGTAATAGCAGCAAACAAATATATGAAAAAATGTTCAACATCACTGGTCATTCGAGAGATGCAGATGAAAACAACACTGAGATTCCATTTCACCCCAGAAAGAATGGCTGCTATCAAGAAATCAACCAATAACAAATGCTGGTGGGGCTTGGGGAGAAAGGAACCCTTTTCCATTTTTGGTGAGAGTGCAGACTGGTGCAACCACTGTGGAAATCAGTATGGAGATACCTCAAAGAACTAGGGCTAGAGGTCCCATTTGACTGAGCTTTCCCCTGGTGGGGATCTTCCCCAAAGAATTAAAAGAATCATACCACAGCAATATATGTGTACCCATGTTTATAGTGGCACAGTTTGTAATAGATAAAGCTTGGAAACAGCCCAAGTGCCCATCAACTGGAAACTGGATAAAGAAGATGTGTGTTTTTTTGTATAAAATGGAGTACTATTCAGCCATAAAGAATGAGAAACTAGAGTCATTTATAGCTAAATGAATGCACATTGAGGCCATACTCTTAAGTGAAATAAATGAGGACACACATGTGTAAATACTGAATAGTTTTTCTAGTGTTAGAAACTGAAAGTGTAAATAAGGATTAAAATGATTAAAACAAATAATTGATAATTTGAAATAGGAAAAGGTCCAAAGGTATAGGGGTAGTGGGAGGGGAAGGGGAAAGGAAAGAAGGGAAAGGAAAAATTATGAGAAAAGAAAAAAAAATGGAAACAAAGTCTATGTAAATAGGGAAGGTTGGAGGGAGTGAAGGACGCACAGTAATGGGGAAAAAAATAAGAACCAAGATGCATCATGTTCAGGTAAAAACACCCAATGATAAATGTAAACTTATTGTATACCTAAAATGTACCAATAAAAGAATTAAAAAAAATTTCTTCTTGAGGAAAGTACAGGAATTATTATTTTCCTGAGAAATTGATCACTTCATGTAAACTTTAATATTTATTGCTACATCAAATACAGTGTTCTTATATTCCCAACAGTCTCCATATTATAACTGTTTCCTTACTGTCTTCATTAGAATTTTCAAAGATAATTCAAAGAATCACTCTTCAACTTATAAGTGCAATCTATTGATTTTTTTCTGCTCGTATTTTTATTAATTTCAGAAAAATTTTGCTTTGTAGTTTGCTTTTAACTTCTAAACCAGCATGGTTAATATACTTTTGTTTTTCTCATTTAAATTTCTTTATTTTTTATTTTAATATTATTACATGTTTGTACTACATGAAATTTATACTCATCTTGGGGAGTAGGTGCCTGTACATAACACAGTTAGTTTCTTTTTAATTATCTTTCCCTTCCTACCCTTCGTCTCTAAATCCCCTCTCTCCATTTTCATTCTTCTTCTTATTAGCTCATGTTTATTACATATAATGTTTACATTCATTATGGGTTTTTGGTACCTGTACATGTTCTTTTTTATTATTTTCATACATTCTGTGATTTTTTCTTGGTGATAGAATCTGATAGCTGTCTACTAAAACCCATTTCCCTTTGTTCCATAGTGAAGATGTAGTTCATAGCTACCAAGAGTCAATTCTCAACTTTCCTTGCAGTTATGCCACTGTGGTCCAGGACTTAAGGAACAGATATACTTGCACCATGTTTTCTCTTTTGTCTGCTGGCTAACTGGAACTTAATATGGCCATGACTAAGCCATGACCCTGTATATGATAACAAATCCCTGACGTATATAGAATTTCAAAATGGAAATAACCTGAATCACTCAAAGAATGTACAAAACCTTCTGTTGACCTATAATAACCACTCCAGATTTTCACAATAGAGATGAATAGACTTTGTTTTTTCAGCCTCTGAATGTTTAGCATATGAACATTACAATAGTTTGGCCTCTTTCTCACTAGTATGCTTGGAGTATAGCTTTGGTTACATCCTATTCCATCAATATTATTATGTAGTTTTGTCATTGTCATTGTTTAGGAATGTATACTTTTCATAGAATCAACAGAATCTGGCTAGGAAGTGCTCAAGTCTAAGAAGATTAATAATTTCTTGCTCAGTCTTCATGATAACTGAGAAAAAACTAATTATCAGGAAGCGCAGATCTCAAAGTAAAGAGGAATGTATTTGCATTCCAAAGAAGCTGTATTTCCCAGTAGAGATTAAAGTGATGGGTCATTTAGTTTCCAAGCCAGTCTTTTTGTGACTATGGTAATGTGGCTTAATCTCAAATATTTTAAGCAAGAAACAAAACCCAGAGTCCATGAAGTAAGAGACTGACGGATCTGACAGCATGAAGTAAATACTGATATATTCTCTTGTTGGTTATGAATATGTCTGTCTCATCTCTATGAAAATAAAATGATTTTATCCACTATTTTTTGGTGTTTGAATTCTGTGTTTCTAGGTGGCACAGAGGCACACATGGGGGAATTAATTGGCATTTTCCTGCTTGTTCATTTAATACTTTTAATTATCTTTTCTGCCAGGAACTGAGGAGCATAAAGAAATGAGAAAGGGAGTCTTAATATGCAATACTAAAACACATATTAAAATCCTTCTTTAAAAATAATCCCTAGTTTAAGCACTGAGAAAGCTAGGATGGTAGGTGTGCCTATATACGGTGGAATGGAAATGGGGCAGCAAGGAGAAAATATGATTAGCCACAGTTAGATAATACCACTCCTTTAACATTGGGGGCGGAATAGTGCTGGGCACCCTACAGACAGCTGTGAAAGCATTACTTGAATTACAAAATTCACAGATCTTGAGAATTATTCATATACATATGTAGGGCACATTAAAGTTTTATAGAGCAAAATCATGAGGTGGGTATAAAATCAAGAGGTAGGTATATCGTGGGTCAAACCTATGACCAACCAATAAGATTACAAGTATATCTGCTTAGGTAATATTGACCTAATGGGGAAGCAGGTCATGTAGCAAGTGTACATGGAAAGAACAAAGACCTTTTTAGGAAGGGATGGATCAGGAGGTCCTGGTCACCCACCTCCTGGGTGATTGATATCTATCTACACTCTATTGGACCAGGTGATACCAGTTATAGTAATATTTTCAATTTATTTCTTATCCCTTGGGGGGCATATAGGCCTGGTTATTCCATCTTTACCTTGAGGCCTGGTCTTTGACAGATGCACCTCCGGCCATAGTTATAATGTGTTCTCATCTTCTGCACTGACTCCCTCAAGGGCCTAGCCCTGTCTGACTACCTATAATATTTCCACCTAACTTAGGTATCTATAATATGATCACTGAAATTTAAGATCTTTTGGGATGGTTTTGTTCACCTGATAAAGGAAAAATGTGGAACTGTTGCTTAGGTCTTTGTGTCTTTCTCCCTTGAATTTATCTAGGGTATCTACATCACAAACTTTTATGATTATGTAGCAATAAATGAATCCACTAATAAGGTGAAAGAAGGAAAAAGCTTGGGCTTTGGTGGGGGTTCAATATTATCACGGAAACTTCATGTCTGCCTTGCCTTCTTTTTGTTTTGTGAAATTATTAAACATCTTTATTGTTTATACCAGTCTTACAGGTTTTCGGTTAATCCAAGCAGGCAATTATAACTAATACTTATAAATTTTGATAACTGTAGAGGAGGAGTAAAGTTTCAAGCGCTAGGATTTTTTAAACTAAAATTATTTATATGATAATGAAACAATCTCATATTAGAACTTCATGTTTGAAAGAAGATACTTATTTGGTCACTGAAAGAAAATATTTGTACTTGAGAGGAGTTTAGTAGTTGATATTTAGTGAAGAAAAATGAGGAGAGACTTGGATAGGTAAGAGAATTAGGGACTGGAGCTTTCAAAATTTTGTTAGATTTCTTTTTCTTGGTGACTCAGCACGTAGTGAATACATTATTGCATATTGGACAATAGTAATTGAGACTTCAGAGCGAAACTGAATCCCTTAAAGTTTTCCTCCTTGTAAATCCTTGTACATTTTCATGTACTTTCTTGTCTTATGTAGTTCTCTTGACTTCATCTTTTGGGTTTAGTGACTCAGAGTAACTACCATATTATAAAGGGTGATACTAGTTGAATTGAACTGAATGTTCGTAATGTTTTCCTTCATAAATGTTGACATCAGAATACTGTATATTCTCTCTCTCTGCGGAAGCTAAAATAAGTCAATGTGAAAGTGGACTAGTGATTATTACAGATTGGGAAGGGTATATGTATGTGTGAAAGGGTGGTAAAAGGTGATTGGATTTGATTAGTGTTTGCTGTATTTATATATAGAAATATCATACTGAATCCTTTAATATATCAATTAATAGATATTAATACAAAGTAAAAATAAAACTTCCACTTTAGGAATTGTGTTAGGTGTATCACACAAAATTTGGTGGGTGATGTTTTCATTGTCAAGGGTTAAAATATTTTGTTTTCATTGTAATAGTTTTTTAAGGTTATAAATTATATTACATTGTGATTTTAAATATTTGACTATATAAGAAGTTTGTTATGTCTTTGTAGTTTCTCTCTAGTTTTATTTGATTCTGTCCAGAGATCATTTTTGAAAGAATAATTTGGTTTTATGTCCTTTGTGGGCATGTGCAGGATTAATTTTTCTAAATTTCTCATGGGTAATTGAATAGAATTTCTGTTTTCTAACTGTTGCATGTAGGATTTGACATATTGGTAACATGCCTATCACCCGATACAGTGTCAAAATATAGATATATCTCATTTTGTTTATCCATTCAAGGAATGAACATTTTGGTTGTTTATATGTTTTGGTTTGTTCGTATGTTTTTGCATGATCATATTTTCCATTCACTCCAGTAGATACCTGGGAGTGTAATTTCTTTTAAATCTGTGCTTAATCATTTGAAGAAATGTTAAACTCTTTTCCAAAGTTGATGCACCATTTTATGTTCCTACCAGTGGTGGGTTAAGGATTCTGATTTCTCTACATCCTCACCAACCTTATCTTCCATTGTCTCATCTTCCTCCTCTCCTTCCTTTCTTCTTCTCCTTTAGAATTATAGACATCCTAGTGGGTGTTATGTGATATCTCATTGTGATTTTGATTTGCATTTCTCTATGAGTGATAACATTGAACATCTTTTTATGTGCACTTTGTTGTTTATTGATATGTATTCTTTAGAGCAATGTCTATCCAAATACTTTGACCACCATTAAATTGGTATTTGGTTTATTGTTGGTTTGTCAGGTTTAAAAAATTGTATTCTCAATACCAGATCCTGATTAGATATATAACTTACAACATAATTGTCCAGTCTTATGGGTTTTCTTTCATTTTCTTTTGTAAAAATGATGTGGGCTTTGATGCACAAGATTTTAAAATTTTGATGATGTCTTCTTTAGTGATCATTCTTTGGCTTCTTTTTATGTATGTGTGTGTGTGAGAGAGAGAGAAAGAGAGAGTGAGAGAGGAGAGAGAGTGAGCCTATCCCTATATTTTCTTTTAAGGTTTTTTATTTTTAGTTTTATGTTAGTTTTTAAAATGAGTTAATTTTCATATATATGTGAGGAAGAATCCAATTGTATTCTATCCAGCTGACCCAGCAGAATTTGTTGAAAAGATTATTATTTTCCCATTTAATGGTCTTGGCCCTCTTGTTGAAAGTTAATTGGCTATAGATATATGAGGTCATTACTGAACTCTCATTTCTACTCCAATGGTATTTATCCATTTTATTTAAAGGAAGAAAGTTTTATTTTGGCTCACAGTATCAGAGGTTTCAACACATTTGTCTGGCTGCCAAGCAGAAACATAATGATGGAAGGGCGTGGAGAAGGAAAGCTGCTCATCTCATGACAGCCAGGAAGCAGAGAGGGTTGGAAAAGAGCCAGAGAGAAGACATACCCTTCAAAGTCATTCCTTTAGTGACCTACTTCCTTCAACCAGGCCCTAACTCCTAACAGCACATTGAACTCTGAACTCATCAATGGATTGATGAGGTTAACATCCTCATGATCTGTCACCTTCTGAAAACATGAGAGTTCTTTTAAAGAGAGATGAGAGATTTCCTTGACTTTGTCTTCTAACCTGTCTTTTCAAAAGTTATTAACATAAATGTCATGAATAACATATTTTAATGAATTTCCACTAAATATGTCTGTATACCTACCACCCAAATCAAGGAATAAAATGTATGCATATCCTAGAAACATTCTTTTCCATTGTCTACTTTTCCACCCCTAAAAGGAAACACTGTCCTAACTTCTAAAACTACAGACTCATTTTATGCATGCTTGAATTAAATTAGCAAGCTTCTTGAAGGCATGAGTTATATATTGATCTTTTGTATCTTCAAATAACGAAAAATGAGTATTTGTTGCCCCAAATCAGTATTTGTTGTTCTTTTTCTTCTCAATTTTTTTATGAGTATGTGCTTGTGATGCCATAGTAGATATGTTCACCATGGAGGAATTGGTACATGTTCATGCACATGAGTCTTTGTGTTTCCTCTTCCCTTACCTCCCTACCATCTATCCCTTGTCTCCAGATCCCATCCCATACTTTCAGAGAACCAACTCTTTGATCCATTAATTCTTTGTATTGTTTTTTCTATGTTCAAGGAGAAATAGGTTTACCAATAACTATCATTTTAGTTTGTAATATATTCTTGGTACGTTTAAGGTATGCAATACAGTTACATTCATTGTTGGGATCTTGTACCTTTACATGATGTATCTTGGTTCTTATTTTTTTCCCCATTCCCCTGCCCTTCCTTCACCCCCTCCACCCTTTCCTATTTGCAAAGACTTTGTTTCCATTTTTTCCTTTTATCATATTTTTTCCTTTCCCTTCTTTCCTTTCCACTACCCTTCCCACTTCCTCTACTCCTTTAAACCTTTTGTTCCTAGGTATTTATCCATTTTTAAAAGAAATTTATTAGCATCATATACTGAGTGTGTATTCTCCTTATCTCAACAAAACAAGTAAATAAGTGTGCTGTATATATTTAAAAGGAATCAAAAGAGAGCAGTTCATCAAGCAAAGAAATCCTTGATTATAGAGGACTCTGCTGCAGTGGAATGGTAGGTTACACTGGTTGCATGCATCACCACACTGCATAAGTAAAGGAGCAGGAGCTGGAGGCAGCATGTTTCCAGAGTCTCAGCTTCAAGTTTGAGTACAGACTGCAGGTGCTTGGGGAGCACTGTGCTGCCCTGCACAGAAGTAGGTTCCTCCATCATCAGGTTTGGAGTCTGGGATGCTCAGGAAACTGTTCTTCCTTGTCCCATCTAACTGAGCAGTCAGTTTCCCACTTGTTATCAATTCACCACTCTTATATAAGGTTATCAAGAGGACAAGACCTTCTCCAGGGTCCTGCTTGTACCATAGCAAGAAGTTAAATGTGGTTGAAGAACTGCAGTTCATGGAGATTTCTTCTCCTTCCTTGGTGATTATAGACTGAGGACTCTGATTCAGCTGTTGACCACTCACCCCTGGTTATAAAGACAAAAGAAGACAAGTGTATTTAGATCACTTTTCTCAGACCTGCGATGGACACTGACTATATCCTTGAACTTCCTAGCCCTGTCTCTGTGCTTTTCTCTTTTCTTCCTCCTTCTCTAGATTCTCTTTTTTGTTTCTGTCTTTTTGTAGATTTGGATAAAGCCTCACCTTCTACCCTCACTGAGTTTCCCCCCTTCAGACTTCTCTGAAATCCCCAAGACTCACATGTGAGTTGCATCCATAGGATTATTATTAAAACTTCAAGGAGCATCTCCATCAGCAAATAATGATTTCTTAAATAGATTTTTGCTTCTAGAAACTCTTCTGGGTTCACAGCAATAAGACAAAGACCATGGTGGTGTCAAAATATCTGTTCTGTGTATCAGCCAATCTAATTTCACCCTTAAATGTTTCTTGGGGCTTTGAGCGAACTTCGTTGGTTAATTATGAATGGAGACACTGCCCTCCTCTGGCTAGACACTAGATTATGGTTCTTTCAGATCCTTTTACTGTCAATCATTCAATGAACACATTTATGGAGTACCTATTATATGCTGGGGAAATATAGAGACACAAACAAGGCAAACAGGAACTATGATCTGGGAATCTTATAAACTTCTGGAAAGTCAATGCAGGATGCACTTTTTTTTTCTTTTTGGTACCGGGGGGATCGCATTCTGGACCTTGTGCTTTTAAGGCAGGCGGCAGAATCCGCTAAATCCCCGGCCCTAGGATGGACTTTTGATTAAGAATAGTGGATTAAAGACATTTTTCCTCTGTTCCGTTTTAAGAATCAACTGAAATGATAATGAAAAAAATTTAAATAATTAAAAACAGTTGAATTATAAAATTGAATCCCAAGAGCCCACTGAGTAAAATGCCAAAAGAAATCTAAGTTTCTTGTCAGCCTCAATAATTAGGGCACCTGATATCCCAGAAGACCAAAACAAAGGGTGGGAGCAGGGAACTTTAAACAGATGTGGGAAGAATGAAAGTACAATTCTATAAAATGCAGTTACACCTTCATTCCTCCCATCTTGACCTGAAAAGCCAAGTGTCCAGTGTTTTTCAATCACTTTTATGGAAGAAATCCTGTTTTCCTGAAGATACTGGACAAAGAGGCTTAGGAGTTTAGGATGCCGGGCTTCGTTGAGAATGAAAAGAGGTAAATACTTAAAGGTAGAGGAATTGAAGCCATCTTTCTTTGCTCAAACGCTGTATCTCATTAAGTATGAATAAGTACCCCAGAATCACTAGACATTTAAAAAATCTCTTAACATGAATGGTAGAGAAAAAATAAAAAAAGAAAAAGACTCCAACAGGGGCAGACAGGAAAGAAAGTTCCATTGTTTTTAACACATTTGCATGAACATTATGGTTTAAAAAAGAGAAATAGCAAAACCTCATTCAAAAGCTCCTATTATACATGTTTATGATACATAATGAATACATTCACTATAGGGAGTTGATACTTACGAATGTTGCACCTTAGTCCTTTCCTTTCCCCTTTTCTCCCTCCCCTCCTTCTGTCCCTAGATTCACTTACCATTAGCAAGTGAATCTGTTTCCTATTGTCTATCTCTTATTTTGCTCTTTATTCATACTTTGGGTTTCTTATAGAAGAGGAACCATGAAACAATTAGCCCTCTGTGTCTGATTTATTTCTCTTAGCATTATGTTCTCAAAGTGCATTGGGTTTCCTACAAATGACTCAGATTTATTGTTCTTTGTGGCTGAATAGTACTCCATTGTGCATATGTACCATCTGCTGATGGACATTTAGGCTATTTCTAAGGTTCAGCTATTGTGTGTTGTGCTTCTATGAACATGGATATGCTTGTATCACTGCCATATGATTTTCTTTAACTCTTTTGGAAAGCTCCAGAGTGGTAGGGCAGAGTTGAATGAAATGTCTATTTTTAAGTTTTTGTGGAATCTTCATATTGATTTCCATAATTATACTAATTCACATTCCCACCAGCAATGTAGAAGGGTTCCTTTTTCCCTGTAGTCTCACCAGCATTTGTTATTATTTGATTTCTTGATGATGGCCATTCCATCTGGGGTAAGATGGAATCTCAGTGTTGTTCTAATTTGCATTTTTCTAATGGCCAGTGAAGTTGACTATTTCTTTATGTATTTATTGGCAATTTTTACTTCTCAGAAGTGTCTCTTCATTTTACTGGGTGTGATGGTGCACTTGTAATCCCAGCACTTGGGAGGGTGAAGCAGGAGGATTGCCATGAGTTTGAGGCCAGCCTGGGGTACATAGTGAGTTCAAGGTCAGCTTAGATTACATAGTGAGAACCTGCTTCATAAACAAAAAGAAAACAAAACAAGGGCAAAAAACAAACAACAAAAAGAAGTGCACATTTCAGTTTCAACTGCACAGTTTATAAATTGGGTCTTTTATTTTTGGAAGTCTATCTAATTTTTTTTTTTTTTTTTGGTTATACATAGTAGACATTAGTCCTGTGTCTAGGAATAGCTGGCATTTTTTTCCATTATGTAAGTTGTTTCTTTTTTGGGTTTTTCCTTTGTTGTGTAGAAGCCTTTTAATTTGATAAAATTCCATTTCTTGATTCTTGGTGTTATTTCTTCTGCAATGGTCTTTGGGTGGGAAAATCTTCGCCTATGCACATGTTTTCAAGAGTTTTATATATTTTATTTTCCAGCAGATTCAGTGTTTCAGTTTTAACATCTATATTTTTGATCTATTTTGATTTTATTTTAGCACAGGCTGAAAGATATGGGTCCAGATTCATTATTCTGCATATGAGCAACCAGTTTTCCCAGCACCATTTGTTCAAGAGGCTGTCTTTTCTCCAGCATAAATTTTTGGCTCCTTTGTCAAAGATCGGTTGGCTGAATGGGCCTGGGGTTTTTTTGTGCCTCCTCTATTCTGTTCCATTGATTTGCATGTCTGTTTTTTGTACCATGCATTTTTATCACTATAGCTTTGTAATATAACTTGAAATCTGGGATTGTGATGCCTCTTCCTTTGCTTTTGTTGCCCAGAATTACTTTTGCTATTATGAGTTTCTTTTGACTCCCTATTAATTCTAGGATTGTTTTCTGCAGCTCTGTGCAGTATTTTGATCAGGATTTCATTAACTCTGTATATCAGTTTTGGTAATACGGCCATTTTTGACAATTTTGGTTCTACCTATCCAGGATAGGTTCTGTCTTTCTCTTTTCTGATGTCTTCTTCAACCCCTTTTTAGGATGCTATAGTTTTCATTATAGAGGTCTGTCACTTCCTTGGTTATGTTGATTTCTAAATATTTAATTTTTTGAACCTATTATAAGTGATATTGTTTTCTCAATTTCTTTCTTGATGGATTCCTTTTTGGTGTACAGGAATGCTGTTGATTTTTGTGTTGATTATGTATCCTGCTATTGTGCTGACTTTGTTTATTAGTTGTACAAGTCTTTTGGTGGAAATTTTGAGTCTTCTGTGTAAAGGAGGATGCCATCTGCAAATAAAGATAGTTTGACTTCTTTCTTCCCTATTTGTATCCCATTTATTTCTTTCTCATGCATGATTGCTATGCTGAAGTTTTGAGTACCATTTTGAACAGCAACAGTGAGAGCTAACACCCTTGTTTTGTTCCCAATTTTAGAGGAAAGGTTTTCAGTTTCTCCCTATTAGTGTGATTCTTGCAGTGAGTGTGTTATAAATGGCTTTCACTAGTTTGAAATAAAGTCCTTCTATACCTATTTTTATCAAGGTTTTAAAAAAAATCATGAATGGATGTTGGATTTATTACATTTATTGAGTTATGTATGTTGAACCATCCTTGCATTTATGGGATGAAGTCTCCTTAGTCATAACATATAATTTTTAGAAATGATTTGTTGCATCTTTTGCCAGTATCATGACTTTTTATTTCTATATTTATCAAGGAGATTGGCCTGTAGTTTTCTTTTTTGCTTAAATACTTGCATGGTTTTGCTATCAGGATAATAGCTCCCAGGAATGAGTTTGGTAGTACTCTTATCTCAATTTTGTTGACGAGTTGGAGGAATACTCCTGTTAGTTATTCCTCGAAGTCCTGGTAGAATTCTGTGATGAATCTTTTGGGTCCTGGGCTTTTCTTTGTTGGTAGATTTTTTTGTTTTGTTTTGGCTGTCTCTGTTTCATTACCTGTTATTTGTCTCCTCAGAATTTTTTAAAAAAATAATTATATTGGTACATTTAAGGTGTACAATATAATGACAATCATCACTGGAAATTTGCACCTTTACATAATCCATCTTGGTTCTTATTTTTTCCCCATTCCCCTGCCCTCCCTTCAACCCCTCCATC
>NW_004624825.1:8610222-8623793 GCF_000247695.1 Heterocephalus glaber | reverse complement strand
TCTGAGGAAAAGCAGGTGAAATTTTTTCCCACATTGTGGGTTGTCTCTTCACACTGCTGGTGGTTTCTCTTGCTGTGCAGAAGCTTTTAAATAAGCAGAGATCCCACTTGTTGATTTTTTGTGCTAGTTCATGGGCAACTGAGGTTTTGTTCATAAAATCTTTTCCCACACCAATGTCTTCAAGAGTTCTACCTAATCTCCGTTCCAGCTGGTTTAGTGTTTCTATTTTAATATTTAGATCTTTAATCAATTTCAATTTTAGTTTAGTGCATGGTGAGAGATATAGGACTAGTTTTAATCATTGGCAAGTTGAAACCCAATTTTTCCAGCACCATTTATTATAGAGGCTATCTTTCCTCCAGTGAGGATGTTTGGCTTCTTCTTGGAAGATGTGGTGGCTGAGTGTGTCTGGAGTTGTTTCTGCATCTTTTAATCAGTTCCACTGGGCCTGAAGTCTGTTACTTTGCCAGTACCATGCTATGTTTATCACAGTAGCTTTGTAATATAGTTTCAAGTTGAGGATTGTGATACCCCCTACTCTGTCTTCATTGCCTAGTATTGCTTTTGCTATTCTATGTCTCTTCTTGTTCCAAATGAATTTTTGGATTGTTTTCTCCAGGTCTGTGAAGTATGCTTCTAGGATTTCAATTGGGATTGCATTGAATCTATAAAGCAGTTTTGGAAGTATGGCCATTTTCACTATATTGGTTCTTCCAACCCAGGACAAGGGATATTTTTCCATTTTCTGATATCATCTTCAATCTCTCTTTTCACAGTGCTATAATTTTCATAGTAGAGGTCTTTTTTTTTTTGTTAGGTTGATTCCTAGGCATTTCAATTTTTTGGATGCTATTGTGAAAGGAATTTTTTGCCCTTTTTCTCTCTCAGTGAGTCTGTTGTTCATGTAGAGGAAAGTTATTGATTTTTTTGTGTTGACCTTGTATCCAGCTACTTTACCGAATTTGGTTATTAAGTCTAGAAGACTTTTGGGGAAGCTCTTGGGGTCTTCTATATAAAGTATCATGTCATCTGCAAATAATACCAATTTGACTTCTTCATTTCCTACCTTTATTCCTTTTATTTCTTTCTCTTGTCTAATTGCTGTGGCTAATGTTTCCAATACTATATTGAACAGGAGCAGTGATAGTGAACATCCTTGTCTTGTTTCTGATTTTAGTGTGAAGGATTTCAGTTTTTGACTATTTAGTATGATATTGGCTGTTGGTTTTTCATATTTGGTTTTTATGAGGTTGAGGTAGAGACTGTCTATTCTGATTTTTTGGAGAGTTTTTATCATAAATGCATGTTGGATTTTGTCAAATGCTTTTTCTGCGTGTGTTGAGATGATCATATGGTGTTTGTCTTTGGATCCATTGATATAGTGTATTAAATTTATTGATTTGTGTATGTTGAACCATCCCTGCATCCCTGTGATGAATCCCAGTTGGTCAGGGTGTATGATCTTCTTGATGATCTTGTGCATTCTATTTACCAGTATCTTATGAAGGAATTTTGCATCTGTGTTCATTAGTGAGATTGGCCTGTAGTTCTCTTTTTTGGTTCGGTATTTTTCTGCTTTGGGGATCAAGATGATGATTGTTTCTAGGAATGAATTTGGGAGTATTGCTTCCTTTTCAATTTCATTGAAGAATTTAAACAGTAGTGGCAGTACTTCCTCTCTAAATGTCTTGTAGAATTCAGCAGTGAAGCCATGAGGACCTGGGCTTTTCTTAATGGTAAGTTTTTAATTCCATTATCATTTTTCTTGATTGCTATTGGGTCATTTAGCATTTTTAGGTGATCTTCATTCAAGTTTGATAATTCACATGTATCTAGGAATCTGTCCATTTCTTCTGTATTTCACATCTTATTGGAGTATAGGTTCTTGAAGTGGGTATTGATGATCCTCTGGATTTCTGCTGGGTCTGTTGTAATTTCACCCTTTCCTTACCTAATTACATGGATTTGGGCCTTTTCTTTCCTTTTTTTTGATAAGGTTGACTAAAGGTTTGTCAATTTTGCTTATTCTTTCAAAGAACCAACTCTTGGCTTCATTGATTTTTTTGTATTGTTCTCTTAGTCTCCATTACACTGATTTCTGCCCTGATCTTTATAATTTCCTCCCTTCTATGGGCTTTGGGTTTGTCCTGCTCTTTTTTTTCTAGAAGCTTGAGGTTCAGCAGCAAGTTGTGTAATTGAGCTCACTCTGTTTTCCTAATATGAGTATTCACTGCTATGAATTTCCCTCATAAGACTGCTTTCATTGTGTCCCATATATTCTAATATGTTGTATTGGCATTTCCATTTAGTTGTAGGAACTGTCTGATTTCTACTTTAATTTCCTCTGTGACCCATTGGTTATTCAGAAGTTTGTTGTTTAATTTCCTTGTGTTTATGAAATTCTTGAGGTTTCTTTTGCTATTGATTTCCAATTTCATTGCACTATGGTCTGACAATAGACAGGGCATAACTTCAATTCCTTTGTACTTACTTAAACATGTTCTATGAGTGAGTATGTGTCTGTTTTAGAGACTGACCCCTGTGCAGCTGAAAAGAATGTGCACTCTGATTTTGTGGGGTGGAACACTCTGTAAACATCTATTACGTTCATTTGTTCAAGAGTTTGATTGAGTTCTAGTATTTTGTTGCTTATTTTTCGTCTAGCTGATCTATCTATTTGTGACAGTGGGGTATTGTGGTCCTCCACTACTATTGTTTTAGTGCTTATATGATTTTTCATATACGTTAGGTTATGTTTTATATAGTTGGGTGCACTAGTGTTTGGTGCATATATATTAATGATTGTTATGTCTTCCTCTTGGATTGTTCCCTTTACAAGGATGTAGTATCCGTCTTTGTCTCTCTTAATCAGTGTTGGTTTGAAATCCACTTGTTCTGCAAACAGGATAGCCACTCCTGCTTTTTTTTTTTTGGATTCCTGTCAAAGGAGTATTATTTTCCATCCTTTAACTTTCAGTCTGTGAGTTTCTTTTTGAATTAAGTGTGTTTGTTGTATGCAGCATATTGTTGAATCTTGCTTCTTGACCCATTCTGCCAGCCTATTTCTTTTGATTGGTGAGTTGAGACCATTAACATTGATAGTTATCATTGATACATATTGACTTATCCTTGTTATCACTTTTCCTTTTTGTTGGATTCTCCACCTTTACATTTAATTTCTTGTTGTGTTCAATGGATTCATTCTGCAAGTGTTCCTGGGGTTTTGAACCTTGTTGTCTTTTCCTAGAATATTGTATAAAATTTTATGGAGTGATGGTTTACTA
This sequence comes from Heterocephalus glaber, assembly GCF_000247695.1. The sequence goes on along the minus strand of NW_004624825.1, from coordinate 8,620,509 downwards.
TTTGTGAAGTTCCTAAGGTGCTCTTTGTCATGTAAGTATCTTATTTCTCCATCAATTTTGAAAGATATTTTTGCAGGATACATCAATCTGGGTTGGAGGTTGTTTTCCTTTAGGGCTTGAAATATGTCTTTCCATACTCTTCTTGCCTTGTGGGTTTATATTGAGAAGTCTGCTGTGATTCTGATGGGCTTTCTGTTGTATGTGATTTGTTTCCTTAACTGCATGTAGAATTTTGTTCTTCTGTTGGGTTTTTGGAATCTTAATTATTATATGCCCATGTGTAGAATTTTTTTTTGATCATGGCTATTTGGAGTCTTATATGTCTCACTTATCTCTACGTCAAGTACTTTTCCCCTATTTGATAAATTTTATGCCATTACTTCTGTGAACAGTTTTTTTTATGTCATCTGCACTCTCTCTTGTTTCTTCATTGACTCCAGTCACTCTGATGTTATTCTTCTTTGCATAGTCTTGTAGCTGCTGGATTGATTTCTCGTGGTCCCTTACTATTTTTAAGAAATTTTTCTTTTCCTGGTCACTAATTGCAATCCTATCTTCTGTATCTGAAATTCTATCCTCACATTAGCTCATTCTGCTGTGTAAACTTTCAATGGAGTTTTTAATCTCCTGGAAATCTGTTTGCATCTATTTTATGGAATCCATTTGTTTCCTATGTTGAGGTTCCATCATGTTCCTCAGCTCCTCTAATTTTTTATCTGTGTCAACTATAGATTTATTAATCATGTCTGTACTATGGGCACAATCTCTGCTGTTATCTGATAAATTATTTCTGAAATCATTTTTTTCAGGTCCTCTTTTCTTGCCAGTTCAAGGAGTCCAGGTGTTTGAGTATCAGATTGTTCCATCTCATTGCCCTATGGGGTTGCCCGAGGTGATCTGGAAATCTGGTTTTGAGACTTATTTATGTTTCTTCTCATTTCAACAGATGCAGCCCACTGTGCTTTTGTTGAGGTGACTTTTTGCTCACCCAGTGGTCTTGAATTCTCAGCAAGCCATTGAGCAGCCTTTACTCTACTGCTCACCAGTACACCCATTCCTGGGTTCAGAGTGGTGGTCTTGTATATCCCTGAGCTGACCTGTTGTCTGGGTTTGCTTCTGTCTGGGGCCTGTGCACACTGGTGATGGTATCTAGGCCTGCCTTTTCCTGGGGCCCCTATGTAGCTATTGTCTGTGAGAGCCTTTGTTTGGGGGCTGTGCACCCCAGTTTCTGTTATCTGCACAGGCTTTGTCTAGGGTCTCCTCATACTTATCAATGGTATTGGGGAGAGCCTCTGGGTGTTGCTGGTGTGACTACACAGCTCTTCTCCAGGTGGGTCCCTGGCTGTGGCCGATGGTATGGCGAGCCTCTGGCTAAAGCCTATGTGCCCTTGCAGTCCATTTCTGGGTAGGCCTTTGGCTTGGGTGGGTGTGCCTGAGCCTCTGGGATTGGGGCAGAGCCCCTGCTCTGATCCACCCACAGTCACACTGGTCTGGACCACACAGGTGCTCCCCGGGATCTCCCTGCACTTAGGGATGAAATGGCGGGCCTCTTGCGGGAGCTTCTGTGCCTATGCAGCTCTTCTCTTGGCAGGTTTCTGGCCTAGGGGGGTGTGCCAGAGCCTGTGGTGTTGAGGGGGTCCCCTGGCTGGGATTTGTCTCTAGCTGCATGGGTCTGGGCCACACAGTTGCTCCCTGGGATCTGCACACACTCACCGATGGAATCTCCTCAGACTTTTAAAATTTCTTCTTGGTTCAATTTTGGTAATTCTTATGTGTTTAAGAATTTCTTGATTTCTTTTACTTTCTTTGATTTATTGGAATATAAAGTTTTAAATTACTTTCTTACAATTCTCTGAATTTTGGCAGTGTCAGCTGTGATTTCAACTTTTTTACTTCTAATTGCATTTATATGGTTTTTTTTCTTTCCTTGTTTTATTAAGTTTGGTTAAGAGTTTATCAATTATGTTTAACCTTTCAAGGACCAATGATCTTTTGTTTTGTAGTCTTAATTTCATTCATCTGCTCAGATCTTTATAATTTCTTTCTGTTAATTTCAATTTGGGTAAGTGTTGTTTTTCTAGCACCTTGGGATGTATCACTAGGTTAATTATTTGGAATTGCTCAATTCTTTTAGTGTGTATATTCAACAGCTATAAACTTTCCTTTTAGAACTGTTTTCATTGTGTCCCACAGGTTTTAGTATACTGTGCTCCACTGTCATTTAATTCTAGAAACTTTTTATTTCTTCCCTGATTTCTTCTGTGATCCATTCTCTTCAGTAATGTATTGTTTAATCTCCATGTGTTTGTGTAATGTGTTTTTTTTTTTTTTTTTGCTGTTGATTTTCAGCTTCATTCCATTATGATCTGATAGTATTCAGATTATTGTTTTCATTCTTTTGTATTTATTTAAGCATGGTTTATGGCCTAAGATATGGCCTGTTTTGGAATATGTTTCATGTGCTTCTAAGAAAAATTGTTGGATGAAACATTTTCTAGATATCTGTTAAGTACATTTGTTCAATGTTGTGGTTTAACTCTGATATTTCTTTATTTTTTCTGATTGTTCTAATTATGAGAATGGAATATTAAAATCTCTCAATATGATTGTACTTGCATTTGTCTGTCCTTATACGTCCAATAGTTTTTGTTTCATGAAGTTGGGTGTGTCAACATTTTGTCCATAGATATTTATAAGTGTTATTTCTTTCTGGTGAACTGTTGTCTTTACCCATATAAGGTGGTTATCTTTGTCTCTTCTGACAAGATTTTTTGGTATCTGCTGGGTCTGAATTTAAAACAGCTATTTCTGCTTTTTTTGAGCTCTGGTTACATGCAGTATTGTTTTCCATTCTTTTCCTTTCATGTATGAGTTTCCTTTTGGAAATGGTGTGTCTCCTGTAGGCAATATGTGGTTGCATTTTGTTTTTTGACCCAATCTGCCAATCTGTGTCTTTTGATTGGGGAGTTAAAAACACTGACATTGAGAGTTATTACTGTAAGGTGTTTACTGAATCATCATTGAATTATTTTTTCCAGGGTTGATTCCTTTGTTTATTTTTCTTTTGTTTAATTAATCTCCCAGTTAAATGTATACTTTCTTTTCAGATCTTTTGTGCTGGTAGCTTCCCTGTTATTGTCTAGGATTCCCAAGTCTTTTCTGCAGTGCTGGTTTAGAGGTCACATATTTCTTTAGGATTTCTTTGTTGTGCAAAGTGTAAACTTGTCTTTATATATTGAAAGCTAATTTTTCAGGCTACTTTGTCATCTGGGATGACAATTGCTTTCTGTTAGAGCTTGAACAACTTGACTCCATGCTCTCCTGCCCTTTAGAATTTAGTATTGAGAAATCCACTGTAATTTTTGTAGGCTTGCCTTTATAAATAACTTGTTGTTTTTCTCCAACAGCTTTTAGTATTCCCTTTTATTGTTGAATTTTTAGAATTTTGATTGTAATGTGTCATTGGTAGGTTCTTTTCTGTTCATGGCTATTTGTTGCATATTTTTCTTGTAATTGAGTAATGAATTCTTCCCTTAGAGTTCACTGTAACACTGCCCTTTATTCTATGTGAGCAGGGTGTCTTTACCCTGCCAATGGGAGCTACCTCACCCTGACAGAGTCAGCTAGTCCTAGAGTTCAGAAGTGGGGAAATGGCATTTGAATATGAAAATTCTTTGCTGTCTTACTGTCACAGGCTCTGCATATATATCATGGGGCAACTTGCTTTGAATTTACTACCTCTTCTGCATCCCCTTTCCATGCAGAAATAGTCTGTGGAGAGCTAAGCTAGAATGTTAGTAGAAATAGAGGTTAGGCTATATACTACTTAATTTTAGAGAACAAATAGGAAGATAGGTATGGATTAATAGAGTAGGGGAAAGTTTAACAAGAAATTTAGTGACTAGGAATCTTAGGCTTTGAGTGGCCTAATGGTGTATTAGCAGGTCATAGCGAGTCACTGGAGTTGGGTGAAAGGAAGGTGGCACAGAATAGGAGGGAGGGAAATGTATAAGAATCTGGCAGGACTAAAGACAAAGGCTTTGTGTGTTCCAGTTCTTCTATGACTGACTTAGGCTGAAGTTTTTTTTCCTCCCAGGATGGTAAAACAAAGCAAGTGAAAGAAAAGCTCTGCAGGATGAGAATTATTAAATATGGCTTGATTCTCTGCATCCACATGTGATGTGAGGGGCCAGCTGGGAGTGGCTGCAGCATTGGGCAGTGAGAACAGATGAGGCCAGTGTTGTTATCAGGGTGTTATCAGTGTGGTTATCAGGGTCCCTCCATCTTTGGTTCCTCTAACCTCTATCAATTCTTACAGCTGCTGGAATATCAGAATGGAATTGTCCAGCACAGTCAGAAGAGCTACAATTGATTAATCAATCTCTCAGGTCAAGATTAGGTACAGAGCAGTCCCTGAAGTTTCATCTTAGTCTTGTTAGTCATCAAGTATAGACAACTTCTCTATTCTCAGTCATACTGTTGTCTTTGAAGCACAACCAGAGTTTGGCATCAGGCTTTCCTAACAAATCTCTTTGCATTTGCACAGGACTATGCTGGTTTACACACAGTGCTTCAATTAATATAGGAACACAATGGGATTGGCTGGGAAAATTATATCTCCATGTAGTACCCAAGGACCTGGCTCAGAAAGTCTTTGTTAGATGATCACAGCATATGGGTGTGTGTAGGGGTATCACTCAGGCCCTCCTTCCTGGTCTTCCTCTCTTTTTACTGCCTCTGTAGCCACCTTAAAGGGTGATTGATAAATTAGACTTTGGCAGCTTCTCACAGAACATGCCAGTCAGGCAATGACTGCTAAATGCTAGTTGTAACTCCAAGTCAGGACCACTCAGGGGGGTAAAAGACATGGCCCCAGAAGTGGATGTGCACTGCAGCCCACCTTGAGGGGCACATGTGAGTCTAAGATTATAAAGGGATGAGGTGAAGGAAGAGAGTGGCCCTTTCCTCATCTTATTTGGAATTAATTTCTCCCTTCTGTCCACATGCTTGTATACCTTATTAACTCACTTGGAGTACATAGGACTCTTCCCTAGATTCTTGCCTAAATTTCACAAAGGCAAGAGTCGTCAGAGTTGCAGTTCATGATGACAGCTTTCTACTTCCAGGCAAGAGAATTATAGGTTTTGGTTTAGTGAGCAGCTAGGCAGTCTGTGACACAGTATGCTCTTTTCTTCACCATGTATCTACTTTGATTTTCCTGCTGTATATAAAGGCATATCCCTTTCCTAGGGGGAATAACCTCACTTGCTGTCACAGTACTAAATCTAGGTGAATATCTCAGAGGTCATGCAGCTCTCTTCACAAGGGTAGGATGATGTAGTTTCTATTGGTCTGGAGACTTATAAACTAAAATTATTTGCTTCCTTACCTGTATATGAAGAAGGAAGAGAGGTAAGATAACCACATGAAATATTCCTGGACAGTGGTTAAGTCCACAACATTTTAGGATGATGCAGAACAGAGACTGTAAAAACTTCCTACTTTAGAAGGTAGAAGAAAATTCCTCCATAGGCTCATAGTGGCTTCAAGGAAAGTCCTCATTCATTGTTACTGACAGTTCCTGAAACTGCCTCTGGGAGATTCTTCCCTGCTCATTTTTTCTCTTAGGTCTTATATAAAAAGGATCTTGAGAGATATTCCTTTTTCAGGGACTCATTCCTTTCATAGTTCATTTCCTGGTTATAGAATATCAAAAACCAAAAATAGCTCTAAATCTGAAACTATGAAAGACTTTAAATTTGAGCTTGTGGATATCTATTTAGGGTTTCTAGTTATTTGTTGTATCACTCACTGAGAGACAGATTTTAAATTTTTCTTGTAGGCTTTTAGATTTGTTTATTTCTTCTTAAAATTAGATTAGAGCTCTATCATGATCATTTTTCATGATTTTATCTAAGGAATTTTCATTTACTTTAGATTATCATTGTTTGATTAATCTTGAAAATAGTATTGCAAAAACTGAGGGTTTACAATGTATCAGAGAGTTAACAGGTGTAATCTCTGGCCTTGCTCCATCCTAATACAGACCACATGACTAAAATAGTATGATTGTATCAATTTTAAGAGGGGGGAAGTAATGACTCAGAAATTTATAGTTGATGCTCAGCATCACATAGCTTTAAGGCAGAACTGAGTATTTACTCTCTGGAGCATTTTAGGTTCTCTAAATATCATGTGAATTATTTCTCTTTAGCCTATGATCTTACCAGTTTTTCTAATAATATTTTTAAATACTTGCTCTGGGCTGGCTGTATGTTGGGAGTAGATATGGAGGATGAAGAAAAATGGATGCACCTGGGGACCATAATATTACATGAAATAAATCAGACACACAAGCTTAAATAGTGCATAAAGAACACAATAAAAGGCAAATAATAGGAAACAGGGAGGTAGATCTTTTGCAAAAGGGAAGGGAAGCAAGATATAGAGGGAAAGGGAAGGGAAAGGAGGGGAAGGAGATAAAAAAAGAATGAAGATGTGTAATGTCCATGTACCAAGGAGGACTGTAATCCTCAGAAGGAGTGTGATCATTATGTACTACAAATACGTACTAATAGAAAAAATTAAAAATTCTCATCATTTTATATTAGGGAAAAATGGAAAAAAATCTTTCAAGCCAGTTGATAATTCATAATACTCAGGGAAATACGGAGAACAGAATATGGATGAAAGCACAGTGGAGACCAGAAAACAAAGGACAAAGCAAAATTCGAACAAACTAAATAAACTGAGTAAACTAAAGCGAGGTGAGATAAACCTCCAGGGAAATTAAAGGGCAAAAGACAAAGAACTGATGGAATGTGCTGGTGACAAATCCGGCAAAACAGCAGCAAAGCAGCAAAAACCAGCGACAAACTCATATTTTTGCAGGTACTTTGCCTCTTTCATCTGCTCTCTCAGAACTGTTTATAAGCTTCTAAATCCGGCTTCTTCCTTTGGGTCTTCTAGGCCTCCTGATCTAGTGAGAGCTTTTCTCTGTTTTTTTTTATATCTACCTGGTTTTTCCCCACTGCTTGCAGTGTCCTGTAGCTTCAATCTTCGTCACTCTGAGGACAAGAACCCAAACAAAGGGAGGAAGCTGGTTACACAATGAGAAGCAGAGATCAGTCTAAGCCTGGATTAAGTATACATCTCCACCTGTGTATCCATTTCCTATTTCTACATCTATAATATAAACTTAAAAAACAGATATTGCCTGTAACTCTTCCCAGTGTGCAACAGGATTGCTACTGTAATATTTAGAGTATAGTCTTAATCTGCTACAAAGAACCTAATAATGAGCCAGAACTCCTTTTTATGAACAAAGGTAGGGAAGTAGCAGAAGGGAAAAAGCTTCCTTGGGACAACAGGGGCACAATATTTGTACAATTATTAAATAAGTTATTGAAATTTGAGCTATCCTTGTCCCAGTTTGATCTTATATTTATTAAAAGTGACATAATCAACAGGTAATAAAGTCAAATTAAATTTGTGATTAAAGATATAGCTCCCTTTTTGTCATTCCTACCCCCCTCTTTTGAAAAAATTTTCAATAGGAAAATTGCACTGACTTCAGGCTTCTTTTTTGGCGAGTGTCCCAGCCACCCCTCAGGAGCCCTGTGTCAGGAGAGCATTTGTGGCCCAGCTGCAGGTTTGGAGACAGCCCACAGCAGCCTAGAGATCACTGTGCACTTCCGCCACAGAAGTAGGTGCCCGAGTGGCTGGGCTGGGCACCTGTGATATGCAGGGAACTTTGTTGCATTTTCTCATCCAACTTGGCCGTTATGTTTCCATGACTTTTCTTATCTCCACCTTTCTGTAACATCACCAAAAAGGCAAGACTTCCATCATTCTTCTGTCTATACCAGTGTAAGACATATAAAGACTTGGATGAATTGCAGTTTATGGTGAGATCTTCTCCCTCTTGGGTGATCAGAGACTGACTCTGCCGCAGTTCTTGGCTGCTGACCCCTGTTCAAAAAGACAATGTAAAGGAAAGATAGGAAACCCTCAGAAGATCTTCATGATCATAGTGGGGATGGTGACTCTCTTCCCCCTCCCACATTCCCCAGGCAGTAGCATCATCACACCAACACAGAATACTGTCTATTTTTTTTTTTTAATATGTTCTAGTTCTTCCCAGAACAGGAGATGACTCAGTGCCTGCCCTTGGGAAGCTCTTATCATCTCACAACTCCCAGATGAAGCACAGACTCACAGGCTGCCTGCAACCCCAGCATCCCCACGAGTACTTGCAGGAGGCTCTCCATCTTTTGACTTCTCAGTAAAGACACTGAATTTGATTTTCCTGAAAGCCTTCCCCAGTAGAGATTCCTTTATCTCATTGTTCCAGGGGCCTGCACCAATCAGAGACCATCCTGGGTGCCTGCTTCTCTGCACTGCTTTGACCTCACTCAAATACTTTTTAAACACTGCCACCCTTTGGCTAGACTGAGAAATTCTGAATAATGGGTGATTTTTCTGGAGTTAATTTGCAATCAAATATGCTATTTATTATGAAAATAGAAAATATTTTGTTGCTCTTACATGCTTGAGAAAGTTTCCCCTTTATAATTAAGAGAAAGTGATGAATTCTATCCTTTATACCACAGACCATTTGTTCTGTCTGCTTTTATAAAAAAATTACCTTGTTAAGGCATACTTGACATTAATAAATTGCACATATATAAAAAAGTAAAACTTGATAATTTTTGACATGGGCACACAAATGTGAAATCATCATCACAATCTAGATAATGAATATCTACATCATCTTTCAAATTCCCCTGTGAACCTATCCCTTGCACTCTTTTCTAATCCATCCCGTAAACATTCCCACTACATCTTCCCAACCCCTGATCAGCCTTAGAAAATCTCTGAGCTACCTTCCCATTTTTAATCAAATCCTTGACTTAGACAATTTTTTAATTTGGTCTGGGGTTTTTTTGCATGTAAAATAAGAGCAAAAAAATTCATCTGACATATTTCTTATGATATATGAGAAGGAACTTGGCATATAGGTGGCCCATGAGAGCCCCTGGATGGATGTTACAGCTGAACCTGAACTCTGTCTCCCAGAAACTTCTATCTGTTGGTCCCATATGGCCCAGGGCTTGTCTTTCATCCTCCTCAGTTTGGTCCTCCAAATGTTTGAAAATAACAGAAATATTCCCCTGAGTGTCCTCTGCTTTAAACAAAAATTTAGATTTCTTTGACTGTTTTTTGAAATTAATATATTTTTATTAGTGCCTATTAATTTCACAAAATATTGGGTTTCAATATCTATACTATATTTTGATCATATTTGTCTACTTGTTACCTGCCCTTACATCTGCCTCCTTCCTCATATTCCCTCTCTCTTTTCTAATATGTCCCTCTTTTTTCATCTCACCTTTTCCACATATTAGGGAGGATATTCAATATTTGTCTTCCAGAGTCTGGCTTATTTCACAACATGATGATTTCCTGTTCCACCCATTTTTCTGCAAATAACATGATTTCATTCTTTCTTATGGCCAAATAATACTCTATTATATATACATCATATTTTCATTATTTATTCACCTATCTGTGGAAGACTAGGTGATTCCATATCATGGCTACTGTGAGTTGTGCTGTGAACACGGCCGTGCAGGTATTCCTACAGTGTGCTGGCTTTAATTCAGACTGGTGGACACAAGGGGTGATATTGCTGACTAAAATCATGGCTCTACTTTTAGTTTTCTGAAGAACTACTATATCGATTTCCATGGTGGCTGTACTAATTTACATTCCTTCTAGCCGTATACATGGTTCCTTTGGCCCTCCATCCTTGCCAACATTTTTTTTCTTGGTATTCTTTTTTTTTGGTAGCAGGGATCAAATTCAGGACCTTGTGGTAGCACTACTGAGCTAGATACCTGGCCCTTTTTTGGTACTCTTTTTTTTTTTTGGTACCAGGGATCGAACTTGGGTCCTTGCACTTGTGTAACAGGTGTCAAAATCACTGAGCTAAATCCCCGGCCCTCTTTTTTGGTATTGTTTTTTTTTTTTTTTTTTTTTTGTACCAGGGATCGAACTCGGGTCTAATACCAGCCATCTGGCTGGGGTGGGATGGAATGACAGTATAGTTCTGATTTGTGTTTCCCTAATGGCTGAAGATATTGATTTTTTTCATATATTTACTGGGCATTTGTACTTCTTTTTTTTTCCTCCATTAACTTTATTGGTACATTTTAGGTATACAATACAGTTACATTCATCATTGGGATCTTGTACCATTACATGAGTCTCTTGGTTCTTATATTT
>NW_004624825.1:8574495-8596818 GCF_000247695.1 Heterocephalus glaber | reverse complement strand
GGTTTGTGTTGAGAAGTCTGCTGTGATTCTGATAGGCTTTCCTTTGTATGTGTTTTGCTTCTTTTCTTTAACGGCTTGTAGAACTTTGTTTTTCTGTTGAGTTTCTGGAATCTCAGCAATTATATGTCTATGTGTAAATTTTTTTTGATCAAGGCTATTTGGAGTTCTATATCCTTCACTTATCTGTACATCAAGTTCTTTTCCCCTCCTTGGGAAGTTTTCTGCCATTACTTGTGTGAAGAGTTTTTTTATGTCATCTGCACTCTCTCCTCTTTCTTCATTGACTCCGATCAGTCTTATGTTATTTTTCTTTTGTATTGTCTAGCAACTGCTGGATTGATTTCTCATGTTCCCTTATAATTTTGAAACAATTTTTCTTTTCCTGGTTACTAATTGCAATCTTATCTTCTATATCTGAAATTCTGTCCTCACCTTGGCTCATTCTGCTGTGTAGACTTTCAATGGAGTTTTTCATCTCCTGGAAATCTATTTGCATCTGTTTTATGGATTCCATTTGTTTCTTATGTTGGGATTCAATCTTGTTCCTGAGCTCCTCTCTAGATTTATTAATCATGTCTTGCATGAGGAGCACAATTTTTCCTGTTATCTGAGAAATTATTTCTGATTTCCTTTTTTCCAGATCCCCTTTTGTTGCCAGTTAAGTGGGTCCAGGTGGTTGAGTATTGGAGTGTTCCATCTCATTTCCCTTTGGGGTTGCTGTAGGTGATCTGGAAGTCTGGTTTTGAGACTTAGTTGCATGTTTTCTCATTTCAATTGGGGGGCAGAGGGGTGCTGTTGGCGCCCATGCAACTCACTTCCTCTGAGCTGGGAGAGGTGGGCCAGGGGCCAGGAGCAGCAGTAAGGATGGTGGCCCAAAAGCCCCTTCCTCTGGGCTGGGAGCGATGGGATGGTTGACGGCCTGGAAGCTCCTTCCTCTGGACCAGGAGCAGTGGGACAGCAGCTCAGAAGCCCCTACCTCTGGGCAGGAATTCTTTAAATGTTGAGAACTTGATTAGTTCCAGTACAGTGGTCTGGTTGTCCAGTATCCTCTGTGTCTTTGTAGTGTGGAACCAGGTGGCTGTACAGAGAAGATGCCAAAGGAGCGGGGTTGCGGGGGGGGGGCTCCAGTGGATTGCTGCCGGGGCATGGGCTGATTCAGTGTTTTCAGCATGACTGGTGACCTCGGGGCTGCGTCTGTAGACCTGCCTGTCTGCAGCGGGCTGAGTTGGTGTTTTCAGTGTAACTCTGTGTACAAGTTTTTGTGAGAACTTATATTTTCATTTCCTTTGCTGGATCGTATTAGATTATAAAATAATTCTTTTGGAGGAATTTCTAGAACATTTTCAAATGTGGCTGTTCCATTATTTATTCATAAAACTGTATTAGGGATCTTTTTCTCCAACTTTTTGTGAACATTTGATATTCTCTATCTTTTTTGATTAAGCCACTAAGTACATATGATGTAGTACTTTCCTGTGGATTCGATGAGGCTTTCTGTCACAACTAGTAATAATGAGCATCTTTTCACATTCCTATTGGCCATTTATGTATCTTATTTGGAGAGAAATGTGTATTCAAATACTTGACCCATTTTAAAATGGATTATTTGTGTTTTTATTGTCAAATTGTAACAATTATTTGCATATTTTAGACACTAGACTCTATCAGCCATCTGATTTAAAAATTTTTGTCAATGTTTGAGGAAGTTTATTTTCTTAATTGTATCCTTTGAGGCATGAAAGTCTTAATTTTAACAAAATTCCATTTAATCTTTTGTTACTTGTGATTTTGGTATCATATCTAAGAAGGTGTCATCTAACCCAAGGTCATAAAAATTTACTCCTATGTTTTCTTTGAGTTTTACAGGCTTAGCTATTATTTTTAGATCTTTGATACATTTGAGTTGATTTTGTGTGTGGAATAAAGAAAAATTCCAACTTTATTTTTTGCATATGGACATCCAGTTGTCCCAGCACTCTGTTGAAAGAACTGCTAGTAGCAAGTGTTAAAATTAGAAAGCATGGTTTCTCCAATTTTGTTTGTTTCCAGAATTAATTTGCCCATTCTTGGTCCCTTAAATTTCACATGAATTTTAGAGTCAGCTTGTCAATCTCTGCCGCTGTCTTATTAAATGTGTGCAGCTTATCATTGTGTTACGTTCCTTATGGATTGGCCCTTTTGTCATAAAATACCCTTCATGATTACTAGCAATAGCCCCTCCAGCTTTCACACGGTTGCCATTTGCAGGATAAATGTTTCTCCATCTCTTTAGTCTCACTGTATTTGTATTTCTTAACATATGTCTCCTATACACAGCATACATTTGGATTTTGTTTGATAATCTTGCTTTTTCATTGGATTGCTTAATTCATCCAAGTTAAATACATGTAATTCATATAATTAGAATTATAACAATATTTTAAAAACGAAAAGTATTCATGCTTTTATGACTGGCTTATTTTACTTAACATAAATTTTCAAGGTTCATCTATGTTATAACAGGTATCATCATTTGTTTTTTTAATACATGTTTTCAGTACATAATGTTTACATTCCTTGTGTGGAGTTGGTACATGTACATAGCACATCTTAAATCCTGCTTTCATCCTCTTTCCCTCACCTTTCTTACCGCTCCCTCCCTCTCTTGATCACCTTTCCTCTTGAGAAAGATCTAGTTCCATATTTTCTATTATCTATCTTTTACTTTGCTCATTACTTATAATTTGGGTTTCTCATATAAAAGAAATCATCCTCTTTCCTTATTACCACAAGTGTGGCTGGCTTCTTCCAGTTGAGTAAATGAAGAGCTCACTCAAGTTACTCCCATTTAAGACTACTGTTGTTGGGTCAGTGTTTCATACCAAGACTCAGATACAGGAAACTAATGTAACTAACTTGTTGTAAAAGTAAGAACAATTTTGTGGTGGAAGGAAAATATAATTGGACAACCTCAATGTATACCAATGTCTTTTTTTTTCTGGAATATGATCTCTGTCAGGTTACTACTGCACACTTCAAGGGTTTAGTGGTTCTTCTTGCTAGCGCATATTCTTTCTTGTTCCTCTTCCTTTCCAGAAGAAATCTTGCTACTGGGGGCAGGCATTTGTACTCTATGATTTCCTTCTTGCTGGCTGTACCTGATTGCAAATCAGTATTGCTAATCCTTGCTGAATATCTGAGCAACAGCCTCTGCATTGGTTGCGTTTGCTGCTGAAGTGTCCAAATCTGGTTAAAGTTGTGGCTCCCTGTTTTTTACTGAAATGTTGACTGACTTAGCCACTGACTTAGCTCTTCACAGTGCTGACTGTATTCCCTTTGTTCTCTGCCTCAGCTGTCTTGTTTTTCCTTTTTTTTAAAGTAAGAATCATGCTGATCTTTCATATGATAGCATTTCCTGCCTTCATTGTTCTTTTATTATTTCTTGATATTCCCTTGAAAGAAGATAGAAACTTTTCCTTTTTATCTAAACATAAATGTTAAGGGGTTAGGGATTTAGCTCAGTGGTAGAGCGTTTGTCTGGAATGTGGAGCCTTGGGTTTGATTTCCAGCACTGTCAAAAAAAGAGAGAGACAAATATAAATATTAACTTCACTTTTACTGAAATTAGTTTTTCATTTATGAATTAATATATCCATTCATCCCTAAACACTATAGTTTTGACTGCTTTTAAAAATTATGCAAATGAAGTAATGTAGTACTGTATATGTTTCTGTTCTTCCTTTACTCAAAATTACGTTTGTGAGATTTATTTGTGTTGTTTGGTAAATGATTGCTTATTCATTTTCATTCTTGAACTTATTCTGTTGATTGCATTTAGTTATTCATTTGATGTTTAATAGACATTTGTCTTGTTTTTGGGTTTTGGCTATCGTGAGCAGTACTACTGTAAACAGGTTACATGTATCTTCAATTACATGTATGTATGCTTTTCTGTTGAGCATTAACAGAGAATTGAAACTTCTGAGTCACCTAGTGTGGATATTTTCAAATTGAAAAGCAAGTGCTAAGCATTTTTCTCTGAGTATTATCATCAGTTTATGGTCTTACTTGTTTCAGAGGGCCCAAATCTTTTCTATTACTTAGTACGGTCTTTCTTTTTAACTTTAGACTTTTTGGTAGATATGTAACAATAACTCATTATTTCCATTTTCATTTTATTTTCAAATAAGCATTACTGAGGCTTCAAGTACTTGCAGTAAAATGGACCCATTTTAAGTGTTTTGAAATATAGTGTATTTTGAAATGTTTATTGACTTGTATAATTATTGTATAAATCAAGACACCAAACAATTATTTCACCACAAAGTGTTCCTTTGGGCTTCTTAACAATCAATATTCCCCAACTACAAGACTCAGGCAACCACTGATCTGGTTTCTTTCATATGGATTAAATTCATCTTTTATAGAATTTCAAAAAAATAAAAATATACAGTGTGATCTCTTTTCATTTGGTTTCTTTTTCTGCATGTAATGTTTTAAGAATTCTTCATCCATGTTATTCTTTGTATAGGAAGTTTCTATTTATTGTTGAGTAACATTTACTTTTTAATGACTAGTTGGGTTTTTGTCAGTTCTGGTCTATAATGGATAAAGCATTCAATATTGATTTAGATTAAGATAGATTCTGTGTATATTTTTACTTTCAAATATATTCTGCAAAAATATTTCTGTGGGTATATTTTTATTTCTCTTGGATAAAAACCTTAGAGTATAATTGTTAGGTATATATGGCAATCTTGTCTAACTATTACAACATTTTCTCTCTATAATGGCTGTGATCTCTAGTACATTGTTTAATAGAAAGTGTTTTTGATGTCCTTGAAAGAAAACTACTATTTCACAATTAACTTATATGTTTGCTTTCTGTGAAATATGTATCCTTTACCAGAATCAGGAAGTTGTTTTCTGTTTTTAAATTTGCCAGTGATCTGTTTATTTATTGTACAGTATTTATTATTATTATGAATAAATGTTTATTACATGTCAAGTACATTTGTATAATAGAGATTATTAAATTAAGCTTTTATTAATGATAATTATGAACTTTATCTAAAATGTTAAATGAAGATTACATAAGCCCAACTTGGTTGTGATATATTATCCTTTCTTGTAAACTTAATTTTTTACTATTATTTTATTTAGAATTTAAAAATTAATATTCACTAAGACAGCTTGTCCTGCAATTTAAAAATATTTTCAGGTTTAGTAACAAGATCTTGCTGGCCTTGTAGATTGGGGTAATGTTCCTTCTTTTTTTCCTTGTACGCAAGTAAATTTAGAATATTAGTTATGATAGGTTATACAAAAACAACAACAATAATAACTCAAACCCCGGTGGATTAAAGAAAGTGTTTTATTTTTTGCATATACCCAGGACATTTTGTATCATTATGAAGAAATTTAATGAGGTTTTAATTGTGTTTTTCACAAGGAACTCTTTTTGCCAATTGTTTTTCACATTCTCTGGTTTAGCCTTATGAGATATTCTTTTATCATCATCTTCTTTGGCCATATATTAACTGTTAAAATCAGGGTGCTATTAAAAGAGAAAATGAATGATTTTTAGTGCTATTTCAGGTCTGAAAATTCAACATTCAAGATATGATTAGGTGAACTACTCTAGAATTTCTTTTAAAAAATGCATTTGCCCAACCTAATTGTGTTGACACAATTTGAAAAACATTTTGTGACTTATTTTAACCTAACATGCAAACATAACACCTGGGAACATAAGGGAATGTGAGCTCAATGTGCAATACTTTCTAATAAAAGAAGAGTATATGTAAAAGGTCTCAACTGTGCCTGCCTCCTTCCTTTCTGCTGATCACAGTTTTCACTAAGTCTCTCAGCAGGTGGCTGCTGCTTTATGTAGCTCTAAAGCTTTTGTTTAACTTCTACTTTCATTTCTGTTTCCATGGGGTTCCAGAGAACACAGAAGTACTTTGCAGAGTCTGCCACTTGTAAGGAAGAGATAGTGAACTTCACCACTTTTCTTGCCTTTTCCAAGTTAGCAGAATAACGATCCTGTTTTACATTTGTCTGAGAATACTCTTGATGAATAAGGAAAACCATCTGTCTGCTGGGAAGCTGTTTGTACCAGTACAAAATATAAACATTCCACTTGGTTTCAAAGATGTAGTCCAAGGTCCCAGCTTGCCCTTCCTGCATTGTTATCGTGGTCTGAAGTTGAGTTATTCTCCCAGCTATACTGGGTCCTATGGAAAAAGGAAAAAAATAAAAAACAAGAATTGGTTCCCTTATATGTCTTAGATGGATAACGAAGAACATATCAACTTACAACAGAGGGACAAAGAAAAGAATCAAATAAATTTCCTCATTTCTGCTCCCTATTAATACTGTCATCAATTACAACTTTTATAGTCTCACCCTCTAGCTCTAAGAGTAAGCAGAGGCCCTATGTTTGGAGCCACGGGCACATACTGAAGCCAAAGGAAGCCAAGAAAACCCATAGCAGGCTGGGGTAGAGCATCGTAGAAATTCTTCTCCTGGTTGAAATTTGCCTTCTGCCCACTCAGTCCAGAGACAACCCTTCTCTGAGCCCCTGAGTGCTGGGTTCTGAGGAATGTTTGGTGTTTCTGCTCACAAACAGAAACTAAAGTTCACAAGTAGTGTATATTACACTGCTGTTTTCAGAGACTGAAACATTAAAGATGTTCACCAGCTGGGTTCTGCGGAGTTCCTGCAAACAGGAGATGAGGACCTCAACTCCCTTCCCCATGAAATGAATAGGTTGTAGGTTCACTGATTTCTGTCTCAGAAAAAGAATTTTTAACATGTTTAAGTGGGAGACATGAAAAAATTTAATTGGCAGAATTCGTAAAGTACACACTCAGAAGGAATAGAGGGCTGGCCCTCAAGGGAGGGGCACATTGTGGTCAGGACCAATGGGTTTTTATATGGTGGAGTTCTTTTGAATTTCTGAATCTATAGTAAAAGGAGAAAAGCACAAGCTCAGTTTATAGGTGAAAGGCAAGGGCATATTTACAGTGAGGGGAACATTTTATAAGAGAAAGGCATGGGCTCAATCTACTTTTTTAAGACTTAGAAATTTAGGAGTGAGTAGCCTGGAAGGGAAAATATTTTAAACTGCAGATTTTTTAAAAGTATTGTTTTAATATCACAGTTTTCCTTATATCCTTTCTACCTATCTTTATTTCTTCCATCCTACTGCATGTCCCACCCCAAATCCCTGTTTTATCTTTGTTTTTTTGTTAGAATTTTGAGATCCCACCCCTCTCCAGAAAGAATGGCTGCTATTAAGGTATCTTTGCATTTTTTGTGACAATACATTTGAAAAGGATCTATTATATCTAGCAATACAGGAATAAAGTTTAATGATCTTTTTGTTATTGAATTTTCCCTTACTACTTTGCAGTCACGTAGTATAACATGAATGATTTGTCATTCCAAATTAAGTTTATTTTATGATCACAGATCTGGTCAATTTTAATAAATATTTCATGTAAATTTAGAAAGAAAATTGTTTTGGTCATGTTTTTTATATGTTTCTACTGAGAGATTTGTACTAATGCTTGTACAATGGTTATACATTCATGTATTAATCTTTTAGTCAATAACTTTTGCTAGTTTAATTCTAACAATGAACTGTACTGACATATGTTACATTTTGAAGCTATGTTACATGTAAAGGTAGACTCATTCTATCTCACTGTTAGTTTATGAACATAATCATTTTGAAATATTGCTCTATCCTCTAGTAGTCTTTACTATCTTCTTCATCTGATATTAGTCTAGCTTCATCTGATATCAGTATAGCTGAATATTAAGACTCCAAATGTCTTATTATCTACATGATAAAGAATGAAGTTGCATCCATACCAAGGGGTTATATTCTCTGTACCTTTGTCAAAAATCAGTTGGTTGTACCTGCATGGGTTACTGTGGTGTTTTGATTATAACACCTTAGTAGTATCTTTTGAAGCCAGGTCCTGTAGTACCTCCTTCTTTGTTCTTTTTGCTTAATATTGCTTTGGTTACTTGAGCTTTTTGTGATTCTATGAAAATTTCAATATTTCTTTTTCTAATTCTCTGGAGAATATAATTTTTGATAAGAATTGTGTTAAATCTGTAAATAGCCTGGGGTAGTGTAGACACTTTAATAATAATGATTCTTCCAATCCATGAATAAAGTGTCTTTCCATTTGTTTGTGTGTCCTGAATTTTTTAAAAGTAAAAATTTACAACCACAAATGTTAGATCTCTGCGCTTATTTCAATTTAAAAAGAAGCACATGTGGCAAATCATTCTAATCTAAAGCTTGGTCAAGGACAAAGCATGTGAGTGGTGCCCCAGCTGCAGGTTTGAGTACGAACTGTAGGTGCCTGGAGAGCTCTGTGTGCTTGCTGCACAGAAGTACAAGGCTGAGTCTCCTGGCTGGGTCTCTGTGATATGCAGGGAGACTTGTTTAGCAGTTTTATTCAATATCACTGTGAATCTTCTTTCTTGTTTTTTATCCAAATTTGAACGAATCTCTGTTAGAAGAATAGGGCCTTTTCCTTCTTCCTTCTTGTACCAAGGGAAATAAGAAAAAGTCACATCTGTGTAGCTACAGTTGATAATAGCTGTTTCTTTCTCCCAGACATCCAGGATGGAAGGACTCTGTACCACATCCTTTTCTTGGCCACTTGACACTATTGAGACAATAAAAATAGGTTACTGGGTCATTTTCAGAGTTTATGTTTTATTTCTAGAGTGTCTGTAGGGAAGCAGGAAAATAAAAATGGCCTCTTGGAATGAATCGCTCAAGGAGCTCTGGACTTACAGTTCAGATGAAGACATAAGAGCATAAATAAAGCTCCCAAGGGTGTCTCCTTTCTGCTTGCCATTAGAAGCACCAATGATCTGTACTTTTTGAGAAAGAGAACTTTACTGTCTTTGCAGTGTAATTTGCTCTTTCTTAACCTGACTATGAGCCAATAAGAGACAAGTTCTGCTCTGCCCACAAATCCAGGGTTAAAACCCGGTGAACCACTTTTCTCTGCACATGAAATGCTGCCCTCTTGTGTACAGATCTCTAATTGCCAAGGCAACTTGCACTATTCTCATTCTGTGTCTGGAAGGAGAGCTGACAGGTGTGTCTGTCTGTTGGACGTACCTCTTATTTCACAAGTACAAAATGAGTTAGTTTTAAGTCACAGAGTGAATTTTATGATAGAAAAATATATTTAAATAGATACATTTTCTATGAACTATAATACAAATCTCATATTTAAAGTGTCTATTATGTACATAACATTCTTTATGGGTTGAAGGTCTAGATATAGAAAAGTCTTACAATACAAACTAAGAACATAATTAGAGACTAAGAATTAGACTGTAATGAACAGAACAGAGATGTTATTCACGGATGCCTTCTGCACTCACGTTATACAGAAGGAAGTAGATTTTCATTCCATATTGAGACAATGTTTTTCAGTGTCCTGGTATGATATAGTCTCTATTCAAGTGTCAGAACAATGCTTCAAAACTGTTGATAAAGTCCTTCCTGTCAATTTGTCATCTGGACTTTTCAGGTATAGAATACTGTGTGGGAGTGGAAAGTTTTGAGGAAGGGACAGTACAAACAAGGAGAACTGGTCCTAAATAAGAGCCCCAAATGATGGCCTGTAACCATGAAATGATAACTGAATTCTCGAGAAAGTCTGGGAGTGAACAGATATATTACTAGAGACATAGATTCCTCGTTTCAATATATTTAAAGAGGAGACAGTGTAATCTTCAGAGAGACCATTACAGTTATGCATTTGGACTTCTGAGAGCCTTATGGTTTCATAGGATACTGTGACAATATCTCTGGGTTTATTAAGCATTTTTGATCCAGTAGGAAAAATAAACTCAGAGAAAAGAAATAATGCTTTTCTTTTAATTTCTCTTTATTCACTGAACTCCAGCAGTTAGATGCCAATCAATGTGACAGGAGCAGATACCACAGCTTAAAGAGTGGATATATTGGCAACCCTGGGCTATTCTTCTTCAGCTTAACCTTCTTTTTTTATTAGTATATGTTCATACTACATAATGATTAGACTTATAGTAGGGGGTTGGTACTTGTATGTGACACATCTTAATTCTTTTTTGTTTCATCTTCTACCCCTCTACCCGCCTCCTGCTCCTTCCAACTCTTGGTCCCCTTCAATTTGCAAAAGCTCTATTTTTTTGTTTTTACTCTGCCATAAAGAAAGATAAACTTGAAGCATTCATAGGTAAATGGATATACCTTGAGTCCATGATTTTAGGTTAACTAAGTCTGACACGCAAGCTTAAATGTTGCATGGTTTTTCTTATCTGAAAAACCCTGTCTTATAGATGGTGTTTTTCACAAAAAATTACAAATATTGCTACTTCCATGTTCTATAATTAGTTACCAATCTCCTTTGGGAAATTTAGGTGTGCCTTGATGAAATTTCTATTCTTTATTTTTAAATTTACTTTTTATTAGTACATGTTTGCAGTACATTATATTTTTGTTCCTTGTGGGGAGTTTGTACATGTACGTAACACATTGTGACACTTTTTTCCTCTTCTTTTTCTCCCTTCCCTTTCCCATCCCATCATCTCTTGGTCCCTTTCACTTTTGCAAAACATCTATCTGCCTGTTTTCTATTATCTACCTCTTATTTTGCTCTTTAATTTATTTACACTTTGGGTTTTTCATATAAAAATTCATATGATATTTAAGCTTGTGTGTCTGATTTATTTCACTTAACATTATTGTTTCCAGGTGCATCCATTTTTCTACAAATGACTCAAATTTATCCTTCTTTGTAACAGAGTAGTACTTCATTGTGTATAAATAGAACACTTTCTTTATCCATTCATCTGTTGATGGACATATAAGCTACTTTTAATATGTAGCTATAGTATCATGATTTGTGCTGCCAATTGTTCTGGATATGGATGTACCAGTGTGATATGATGTCTTTAAATCTTTTAGTAAGATACCTAAAAGAGGAATATGTGGGTCAAATGGAATTTCTATTTTTAGTTTTTTGAGGAATCTCCATACTGATTTATAGTGTAATTGTTTACATTCCCACCCACAGTGTAGCACAGCCTCACCAGCATTTGTTATTATTTGATTTCTTGAAAATGGACGTTCTTTCTGGTTTAAGATGGAAAAATTGAATCTAGACTAATGTCTCTCACCATATACTAAATTAAAATCAAAAGAGATCAAAGAACTAAATGTTGAAACTGAAACACTTAATCTGCTGGAAGATAAAATAGGTACAACTCTTGAAGTCATAGACATGGGCAAGGTCCTTCTGAACAGAACCCTGTTTACGCAGTAAATAGTACCAAGTATCAACAAATGGGAACATATCAAATTAAAAAGCTTCTGCACAGTAAAAGAAACAGCCAACATCGTGAAGAGACAGCTTATAGAAGGGAAAATTGTTTTGCTAGCTGTTTCTCAGAGGATTAATATCTACAATATATAAAAGCTCAAAAAATTAGACCCTCCAAAATAAAACACCAATTAAAAAGTGAAATTAATAGACATTTCTCAGAGTACAAATGGCAATAGATCCATGAAGAAATGCTCAGCATCACTAGCCTTTAGAGAAATGCAAATTAAGGCAATACTGAGATTCCATCTATTCTTTACTCTCAATACATTTAAATGCATTTATAAGCAAATGAAATGAGACTTGAAAGTAACTAACCCAGTGTAAGATACTTAAAATGCTTAAATAAAAGTTCAAAAGCAGGCTCAGAATAGAATTGAGTGGGCTTCCTTATAGGGAGAAGTGAATGGGTTAGAATGCAAACATTATTATGGTTTCAGCTCCAGTTGTTTGACATCATCAATACTCTCATTTACAAAGCACTGGGGCATGTTTTATGCTGTTGGAAAGAAAAAAGTAGAGGGACTTAAGAGGTAAATTATTTAAAATTATGCAGAATTTTTCAAAAGTATAGTCAAACACCAGAAAAAAATAATGTAGAAAGAATTAACTACTTTCTGAGATAGAAGTACTGTTTTAAGCACAGAAATTTATCCATAAAGGGGAATTTATCCACAAATATATTCTATATTTATCCATATAGAAAATTTATCTATATATCCCTCTTAACCTGGTCTTTCTTCTTGGCCAGAAATCCTCAAAAGGATGAAATAAAACTTACATGTTTTTCTAATACCAAACACATATATCTAGGCTTGAACAATGCACTAACCAGAATCAAGCTCATACATCTCCTAATCTCCATGTTTCTCTTTTAATGTCAGAAAGCAAGGATGTTCATCACTTCAAAACTATCTACAACTTATACTTTTGAGAATCAGTTCCTGAAATTCCAGAGATTTGTTCTAGAAATCATCCACTTTGAAATGGTAATGTTTCAAGTATTTAGCAGAATATTATTTGTAATATATTTTCTATTATATTTCTGTAGAGTGAGTTGTCAGTTATATCATTATGTTCAATATTAAAAGCAGATGTCTCCTTTAAACTAGCTTTATTCAACATATCAGAAGATAGGCTATATGAAAAGTTTCCACCAAAGAATTTTAAGCCATTCCTCCCAAATGCCCTGATTTAATATATTTCTCAAACTAGACAACTCAACTGAGAAATGTTTTCCCTTTAGCACTCAGTTATAATTAGATAGTTGTAGCTTGCTATGGTTCAGATCAGTTTTCTATGGATCCTCTAAAATTGGGTTTCAAATTATGAATACTGTAAACACCCACAGGACATCCTCCACATTTTTACTCATTTGGGTTTGATACAAAGATTATCAGAAGAAACATTTTGTAATCTATGGAAAGGAAGTTGGGCATTACTCTTAAAGCAATTAGAAGCAATTGAAGTGTTTAGTTTAGGGTGTAAGTTTTTTCCTTGAATGTTCAAATGATTGACTAAACCAATGAGACCAGGCATTAAACAAGTATGATGATTTTACTCTGAGTTCAGATGGGTAAAATATCATGGAAGAAATGTCTAAATTGCCCAGAAATAGGCAATAGCTGAAAAGAGCTGACACTCCATGTATTTTATTCTCTATTCTGGCAGTGTATCAACCCCTTAGTTGAGGGCACAGGATCGAGAAAAGAGGAAGGTAAAGGATTAGGCACTGTATCAGGCCTGTAGTCAGATGTGATGGGCTCATATAGTATCTTTGGCAAAGGATCCATGGAAATTTCTAGGGAACTCCTAAGGCAAGAAAAATGACACATCAGAGTTGAAAGGCTGATCCTCAGTATTTGACCAAAACAGTTGGGAAGCTGATGGCTGCATAAAGGAATACTGGGGTTTAGAAGCTGCAGTCTCATTTCTGGTGCTTCCATGAACTAGTCAGGTGGGTAGATCAACTTCAGATCCTAGCATCTGCAGCAGTGTCTCCCCACATACTGTACTTCTTTTCTCATTTGTGTTTAAGCAAAGCTTGTGATACACATGGGCCATGGGGGACATCAATCTGCAAACTCAGCTGCAGGGAGCACAAGACACAAAGGGCATGGGAAGCTAAGCTGGTGTGGGCAAAAGTTGGAATGGAGCAGAGTCAAGAAGATAGGAACATTTATCTAGTCCACACGAGGTTACTGTTCTATATGGGTCAATATGCTACAGTCTAAAATCTTATCCAAGGCTGCATTTCTACAGCCAGTCTTTAAAAAATATTTATTTTTATTAGCACATGTTTGCAATTCATACACTTTACAGTCATCTTGGGAGAGGTTACATGTACATATTACAGCTTCTTTTTTTTTTCTTTTTTTTTTTAAAGCCTTCTCCTGCTCACTCCCCTCTCTCTAATCCATAACCCTATCCTTTTTTTTTTTGTACTCATTGGTATTATTCGTTTTAGTTCATGTTATGGCATATAGTGTTTACATTAATGGGGTCATTAGGTTCCTGTACATGGCATATCTTTATTCTTCTTATTTCCTCTTCCTCTCTTCCTCACCTCTTGCCCTTGTTCCCTTACATCACCACCCTACTGCAAGACATCCATCCCCTTGTTTCTTTCCATCCATCCTATATCATTTTGTTATTACTTTGCCTCCCTCAAATGTAAGATATCATGTGGTATTGAAGCTTGTGTGTCTAATTTATTTCACCCAACATGTTTTTCAGGTGTATCTATTTTTCTACACATGTCTCAAATTTGTCATTCTTTAAAGCTGAGTAGTATTCCACTATATATAGATACCACATTTTATTCATCCAGTGTTGATAGGTATACAGGCTACTTCCAGGTTTTATCTATTATGAAGTATGCCGCTATAAACATTGGTATGCATGTATCACTGTAGTATGATGACTTAAGCACTTTGGGGAAGATACCTAGCAGGGGGATACCTGGGTCATATGAAATTTCTAATTTCAGTTCTTCAAGAAATCTCTATCCTGATTTCCATAAAGGTTGTGCTATTTTATATTCCAGCTAACAAAGAAGGAGGGCTCCTTTTTCACCACAGCCCTGCTAGCATTTGTTACTATTTGACTTCCTAATAACTGTCTTTCTCTCCAGAACGAGATGGAATTAGGGTTGTTTTAATTTGCATTTCTATAATGACAAGAGATGTTGAAAATTCTTCCATATATCTGTTGACCATTTGTATTTCTTCTTCTGTGGATTGTCTGTTCATTTCTCTTGTCCATTTTTTGACTGGGTCTTTAATTTTAGGTGGTTTAATTTTTTTGAGTTCTTTGTATATTCTAGATATTAGTCCTCTGTCTGAGGAGTAGCTGGCAAATTTTTTTCCCATTCTATAGGTTGTCTCTTCACTCTACTGATTGATTCTTTTGCTGTACAGAAACTTTTTAGTCTGATATAATTTCATTTGTTGATTCTTGCTGCTATTTCTTGTGCCATTGAGGTTCTGTTTAGAAAATCCTTTCCTAAACTTATGTCTATTAGGGTTTTACCTATTTTATCTTCCAGAAGGTTTAATGTTTCTGTTTTAATGTTTGGATCTTTGATCCATTTTGATTTTAACTTAATGTATAGCAAGAGATAAGGGTCCAGTTTCAATCTTCTGCACACAGAGAACCAGTTTTCCCAGCACCACCTGTTGAATAGGCTACCTTTCCCCCAACATATGCTTTTTGCCCGCTCTGTCAAAGATCAAATAGCTAAATATATCTGGAGAGGTTTCTGAGCCCCTGATTCTGTTCCATTGATCCACCTGCCTGTTTTTATTTCAGTACCATGCAATTTTTATCACTATTTCTTGGTGGTATGGCATGAAGTCAGGTATTGCTATGCCACCTGTTTTGCTCTTATTGGCCAAAGTTACTTTTCCTATTCTGGGTTTCTTCTGCTTCCATATGACTTTTAGGATTATTTTTCTAGCTCTCTAAAGTATGCTGTTGGTATTTTGATTGAGACTGCATTGAATCTGT
Organism: Heterocephalus glaber; assembly: GCF_000247695.1. The sequence continues at coordinate 8,581,420 of NW_004624825.1, read as the reverse complement.
GTAACAGCTTTGGAAGTATGGTCATTTTGACAATATTTGTTCTGCTTATCCAGGAGCAGGGGGCATCTTCCCATTTTCTGATCTCCTTTTCAGTCTCTTTCTTCAGGGTATTTTTTTTTTGTTGTTGTTATTTCCTTAGTTAGATTAAGATATTTCATTTTTCTTGAAGTGACTCTACAGCCAGTCTCTAAACCTCCCAAGATACAAACTTTTATTCTCTGTGCTTGTTTTTGCACATGTCTTCCATAGTATTCTCCTTAAGAGAATTGAGCAGGAGTAAAAGTGAGGACAGACAATGAAGTGGTTGTTTTAAAATGCTGTTCTTCATATGTTGCTTTTGTATGGTATATTCCATGGGAAGAAATAGAAATGTGATGTTATCTGAGGAGTGTAGGTTTTACATGTGGTCCTGTTTGCTCTTTGAGCCAGCTGTGCAGGATTGCTTCCTAGAACAAATTCAACGACTTCCTTTCTAGATCTTGTCTTATGTACCTTAACAACTAGCTGCTGAAAAATGATTGGGTAGGGTTTGTGAGTCTTTCCTGAGATTGTGGGAACAGGTTATTGCCTCAGGTGAGTTCTGGCCTTTTTGTAAAGCTCTTCTATCATTTTTGTTCATAGTGGGCTGTCGGAGGCAACAGAAATATGTTGCAGATTCTTGTGGCTGTGATGGTGATATGATGAGCTGGATAGCTTTAGCTGCTTTCTGGAAGCTCACAGAATATCAATCTTGTGTTGCATTATGTTCTGCATTTGCCTCCTGCAAAAGTAGGAAAATAATCTCTCCAGTTGGAGGCCTTTTGTACCAATAGAGTATATGATATGAAAGAATTGTGTCATATAAACAATCCAATTCTACAGCCTTGCCCTCCTGTCTTGATACTGCTTGTTGTGACTGAATGACCCTCTGAGCCATGGTCGAGCCTGTAGACAAGAAGAAACAACAGGATTGATCCCTTGAGCTGACTGGAATAGGACTTTTCAAGAACTTCTGGGCTTAACCTTCAGTCAAGGCAAAAGGAGTCAAAATGTGATTCCTTTTACCTTCCTTCTTATTATCCTGAGGGTTTGACACATTTGACCAACTGCTTATCTCCTTTCCTCACCCCACTGTCTCCTCCCAATCTTAGACCTCAGGCTTGCCAATAGCTACTGTTCCTACCAAGGAAAGCAAGGATCATCAGTGTCCATGATATGCAGAGGAGTGTCATGTTGGCACCTCTATTTCTAGAAAAATCTGTCCTGTTTTGAACTGGGGACTCATAACAGCTCTTTTGGTGTAAAGCTCCACCTAGAAGTATTGGATATGGACCAGACAGCTGTCTCAGAACAGGAAATTGGTATGGTGAGGAAGGGAGGCATTTTGTCAAATCATATCCTTCATAGTCCAAGCTAAGCCACTAGCTGTGTTTAAGACAGCCTCTTTCTCCTCATAAAGGTTGTTCAGTCAATCTCCAGAGATTTCCAGGCCATATCACTTTATTCCTAGATTTAGACTGACATTTAAAAATAAAATACCTATATACGGTAGTCTTTTCTAATGAAGAAAAGATATTTTAAATTAAATTACAGTGGTATATCCTCTGCAGGTATGGATATGTATTCTCATACACAACATTTCTTTGTAATATGGAACCCTTGTCACTCTTCCTTGTCATTGTTCTCAATTTATGTTTTCTATAGTTTTCTTCAAAATCACATCTTTCTTCTGATTATCTTAGACTTCATCTTGACCTCCAAATGTGTGAACTAACCTCATTATATTACCAGAAAAGAAAATTTCCATTTTTTTCTATTTGCTTTGCCCTGGGTTTGGCTATTATAAGAGATCTCCTCTATGATGAGATATTCCCCATGATTCCATTCATTAGACAGTCCCTGAGATAAGAAGATGATGATCTTTTTCTCTACTTTCATCTCACCTTTCTACATTACCTAAAGAAAATAAATAAATTCTAGAGCTGCCAAATTAGGTTTATCATTGCCCATGAATGTATTTAGAGAACTTAGACTTGCTCTTGAAGTGACTACTTTCAGTTAATTATAAAAGCAGTAGCTAAAATGTACAGAACACCCACCATATTCTAGGAACTTTACATACCTTTATTTAATCCTTACCACATCAGAAGGGAGGAACTTGTGAGAGTTTATTACAGAGGAAGCTAGAGAGTCAGAAACTCATTCAGGATTTCATCTGAGAAACAGAGGACTTGGAATGTGACAGATCTCTAATTTAACAGATGGAAATTTAATCACTGCATATTACTTTTTGTTACCCTTTCTTCAATCCCTGCTACTGTTTTCATATTTTTTCCAGGTTAAAGTAGAAGAACCACACTTCTTTTGAGTTAAAAGAAGTATTAGAATTTATCATGAGATCTAGAACCTAAAAATTTAAAAAATCAACTTTTTTAGATATATTTACAGAGAATCATGTCACAATTCAAGTGTTACATTTAAAGTATTTTGGTAAATATATAAACCTGTATAACCACCGATCTCATTGATGCATATAATATTTTTATCATTCTGTAATATTCCTTGTGTCCCGTTCTAATCAATGCTCTTCATTCTCAATTTTTGGCAACCACCACGCTGATATTGTCACCATAGAGGAGATTTCCTTTTTCCAGAATTTCATATATAAGAACTGATATGGTAGGAACTCTTTTGGGCATAGTTTTTCCTCTCAGAGTAACATTTTGAAAATTCACCCATATTGATTGATGGTTAACTAGTTTATTTCTTTTTGTTGCTGAGCAGTACTCAATTTTATGACAATACTACATTTATTCATAAATGGACTCTTTTTTATGCCATCTGCAGACTTTCATTGGGTCCATCCAGTGAACTGTTAATTTAAAGCATTAGACTCTTGAGCTCTAAAGTTTCTATTCATTTCTTTTCTGTGGTTTCCATTTCTCTGCTATTTTACTTCATTTCTTAATAGCACATCTTTCTTCAATGCTTTGTACATGTATATTTTGTTCTTTGTTACATATTTATTATAGCTCCTTTAAAATATTTGCTAAATTCAATACCTGAGCCAACTCAGGATCATTTTTCAGATTTTTTTTGTGCATGTGTGTATGAATCCCATTTTTTAAGATTTCGGGTTGTGTAATGAAGATTAATGAGTTATTTCCATTTATATACTTGACCTTCTCTAATAAAGAAGAAACATTATTTTTCCCTTTGCTTACCATACATTTTTTTATCAATAAATTAAGTAGTCAGAACTTGCTGAGCACTTATTACACCCCAGTGTTGCACCGAGTTTGATGTAGGCAGACAGTTGAAGAAGAATCTTCCCTGTTGCATGTTTCGGCAAACAAGAAAGAAGAGTCATGATGGTAACTCAGAGTGCCCTGTGCAAAGGTAGAAATCATTCAGACTAAAGCACAACAAGAAACAAAGTGTATGTCAGTCTAAAATCAGAAGTACTTCTCAATGTCATTTCCCAAAGACAGATTTAAAGTCTTGGAAAAAATATTGCTAGTGACATCTCTAGGTAAGTAGATAACATTAGTGATCTAAGTATCTACTGTTTATGGTCCTAATGACCTACAGGGCATCAGACAAAAGACCTTTCTTGTTTGTTTGTTTACTTTTATCTTTCTGTTGGCAAACTATGGTGTAGGTACCTGGCAGAAGAAACAGAAGTTACTTTTCATTTTTGGGTAGAAATGCAGGTTCCCAGCAGAGGTTCACATGTGTAGTTTAGGTGATATAGCAACTCTGGTTTTTGAAACTGAAATTTATGTGATTATCTTCTCAATCTAAGTTACTTATCATGTAATACCTACCAAGCACTGATAAAATTACCAAGAAAATAATGCAAAATTAGATATAAAATTAAATATAATGTAAAATTAGATATAATTAAAGGCATGGCTCAGTTTTTGTTAGAAGTGAATTTCCCTCAATTTTCATTTTTAAAAAAATGGACAATCTTTCTGTTAACCATTCTATAGGAGTCCTGTTCCAGGCAAGAAGTTGTGGCCCAGCTTGAGGTTTGATTGCAATCATTGGAGATCTGAGTACCATGGTGTCTGTCACAGGATCAGGTGTCTAAGTGATGAGGCTCAGAAGCTATGGCATTCAGGGAGCTTTGCTGCTTTTTATTATTAAACATGGCAGTTATTTTCTCATGATTCTTATTTTCTCCACCTTTCAGTAACATCAGGAAGATGGGATCTTCAGCATGCTTCTGCCTTTACCTGTGTGAAGAATATAAAGTGCTTGAGGAATTGCGTGTGATGGTAACATCTTTCCTCTCTTGAAGGATCATATCCTAAGATCTCTACTCTGGTTGCTGGCTTCTCACTCCTGGTGGGAAAAAAGAATTGAAGAACACAGGAAACCCTCACAAGATGCTCAACCTAATAAAAGGAAGGATAATTCTCCCCTTTGTTCTTGACTCAAAAGATAGCACACCACACAATTACAGAAAATTTTCCATACTTCCTATTTCTGGTTCTCAAAAGGGTCATTTCCAGGATATGAAAGGTGACCCTATTCCTGCCCTCAGGGTCTGTTACCATCTCAAGTCTCCCCTAGACTAAGGAGTATACTCACTGGTTAACCGCCACAACAAGCTGAAAGCACTTTCAGCAAAGTCTCCCTCCCTCAGTTCCCCAACAGGGCCAGTGGAGCAGCTCTGCTATTGAAAGAGCTTCCTCAGCAGCAGTTACTTTGAGCTTAAGGAGAGGCCTAATGTGGTTGTTTTCAGGACACTGCAATTTTGGGGAGAACCAATGAGAGTCCTGGATAACACTTTTCTCCTTTGCACAGAACTATCCAGAATACTTTTTAAACAGTGCTCCCCTGTGGCCAGGTTGAGAAAAGTTGATTAAAATAAGAATTTTTGGCATTTCTTGAGTAAGGTTACCAAATGAGCCTTTTTCTTGTTATAAGTAAGGGTCCATCAATATAGTGTGTTAGAATCATTCCAGGATTAAGAGAAAAAAATGAAAATTTATGCATAAATACACAATTATATGCAAATATATATGCACATATAGGTGAAATGGAAGCACTCTTTCAAATAGTATCATTTTAATTATATTATTTGCTAATTTTTGAAACTATTGTGAATGATATTGTTTTCCTAATTTATTATTTGCTGTGTTCATTTTTGGTGTACAGGAACACTATTGATTTTTTTGTGTTGATTTTGTATCCTGCAGCCTTGCTGAATTTATTAGTTGTAGGGGTCTTTGGGTAGACTTTTTGGCTCTTCTACATATAGGATCCTGTCTTCTGCAAGTAAGCATAGCTTCACTTCTTCCTTTCCTATATGTATCCCTTTTATTCCTTTGTCTTACCTGCTTGCTCTGGTTGAAATTTTGAGTAGTATATTCAACAGGAATGGTGATAGTGGATGCTCTTGTCTTCCTCATTTTAAAGAAAAATCTTTCAGCTTTCCCCCATTTCCCATTAGTTGGCAGTAGATTTTTCATATATGGCTTTTATCCTTCCACACTTATTTTCTTCAGGTTTTTCAAAAATTATGAATGGCTGTTTAATTTTGTCAAAGGCCTTTTTCTGCATCCATCAAGATGATCACATGATTTTTGTTTTTGCTTCTGTTTATGTGATGTATTACAGATATTGGTTTATGTAAGTTGGACTATCCTGGCATCCTTGGGATTAAGCCTACTTGGTCATAATGTATGATTTTTTTAATGATTTGTTGCATCTTGCTTGCCACTGTTTTGTTGAAGATTTTTGTTCCTATGTTCATTAACATGCTCATGATGGGGTCATAATTTGTATGTCTCACTGTTGGTAGCTCTGAACTATTGCTGGTACATGCATGACTATCCTATTGGATGGCATGGAACAGTCCCATCAGGTTGTAGAGGCCACACAATGAGACAGTTGTGCATGTACCACTGGCAATTCAAACTAGCAGAAATGTATTAAGAGACTGGTGAAATTTTCTCTTTTAGTTGAGTCTTTATCTGGTTTTAAAATCAAGGTTATACTAGTTTTTAAGAATGACTTTGGGAGTACTCCTTCCTTTTCAATTTTATTAAACAGTTTGAGGAGTATTGGCATTAAATCTTCCTTGAAGTTGTTGTAGAATTCACTGATGTATCCATTGGGTCCTGGCTTTTCTCGGTAGGTTTTTAATTGCTGACTCAATTTCAATACCTTCTATTTAATTATGCAAGGTTTTTGTATCTTCTTGGTTGACTTTTGGTAATTCATATGTATCAAGGAATGTGTTAAGTTCCAATGGATTCTTCAATATTAGACTACAGGTTGTCAAAGTAGTTACTAATAATCTGGATTTTGTCTATGTCTGTGGTGATTTAAACTTTTTCATTTCTAATTTCATATGAATAGGTCTTTTCTTTCCTTTATTGGATAAGATTGGTTAAAGATTTGTCTATTTTGTTTATTTTTTTGAAGAACCAGCTCTTTGATTCTTTGTATTGATTTTTATGTCTAAGTTTAATTTCTGCTGTGATCTTTGTAATTTCCTACTTTGCAGTAGTTTTGGACTTGGATTACTGTTGTTTTTCTAGTACCTTGAAGTGCATCATTCAGTTTTCTTTTGTTTGGACTTGAGCTGTTTTTCTGATGTGGCTATTTATTCATTATTTATTGTAGCTATAAGATTCCCTTTTAGGATTATTTTCACTGTTTCCCATAAGTTCTGGTATGTTGTACTGGCATTATTGGGTGGTTTCAGGAGCTGCTTATTTTTTATTTGCTTAAGTATGCTTTAATATGTGGACTATTTTTTAAAAATTTTATTTTATTGGTACATTGTAGGTATACAATACAATGACATTCATCATTGAAAATTTGCACCTTTACGTAATCTCTCTTTGTTCTTATTTTTCCCCCTTCCCCTGCCCTCCCTTCCACCCCTCCATACCTCCCTATTTACAAAGACTTTGTTTCCATTTTT
>NW_004624825.1:8548584-8562806 GCF_000247695.1 Heterocephalus glaber | reverse complement strand
TTTCTGATTTCATTTTTTCCAGATCCCCTTTTGTTGTCAGTTCAGTGGGTCCAGGTGGTTGAGTATCAGAGTGTTCCATCTCATTTCCCTTTGGGATTGCTCTAGGTGATCTGGAAGTCTGGTTATGAGACTTATTTACATGTTTTCTCATTTTGATTGGGGTGGGGGGCTGTTAGCGCCTGCCCAGATTACCTCCTCTGAGCTGAGAGAGGTGGGACAGGGGCCAGGAGCAGCGGTAGGGATGATGACCCAAAAGCCCTTTCCTGTGGGCTGGGAGCAGCTGGATGATGTTGGCTGGGAAGCTCCTTCCTCTTGTCCAGGCGCAGTGGGATGGCATCTCATAAGCCCCTACCTCTGGGCCAGGAGCAGTGGGAGGGATGAAAACCCAGAAGCCCCTTCCTCTGGGCCAGGAGCAGCGGGACAGAAGGTGGCCTCAAAGCCCTTTCCTCTGGGCTGGGAGCAGTGGGAGGGATGGTGACTGGGAAGCCCCTACCTCTGGGCTGGTAGCAGCAGGACTCAGTACCTTTGTCTGGTGGTCTGGTATCCTCTGCGTCTTTGTAGTGTGGAACCAGGTGGCCGCCTGTCTGCAGCGGGATGATTTGGCATCTTCCGTGCTACTCGGGGCCTTGGTAGGGCATGCACAGACCTGCCTTTCTGCAGCAGACTGATTGGGCGTGTTCTCTAGTTTTAATGTTTGACTGGTTGAAATCCAGTTTTTCCAACACCATTCATTAAATAGGCTATCTTTCTGCCAATGAAGATGTTTGGCTCCTTTATCAAAGATGAGGTGGCTGAGCATATCTGAAGTTTTTTTCTGCATCTTTTAATCTATTCCACTGATCCTCAGATCTGTTTCTTTGCCAGTACCATGCTGTTTTTATCACAGTAGCTTTGTAGTATAGTTTTAAATTGGGGATTGTAATACCCCCAGCCATGTCTCTGTTGCCTAAAATTTCTTTTGCTAGTCTAGTTCTCTTCTGGTTCCAAATGAATTTTTGGATTGTTTTCTCTAGTTCTGTGAAGTATATTGTTGGAATTTCAATCAGCATTGCATTAAACCTATGTAACAGTTTTGGAAGTGTGACCATTTTCACTATATTGGTTCTTCCTATCCAGGAACAAGGGATGACTTTCTATTTTCTTATATCCTGTTCATTCTCCTTTTTCAGAGTGCTATAGTTTGCAGTGTAGAGGTCTTTTGCTTCCTTTGTTAGATTGATTCCTAGATATTTCATTTTGGGGGATGCTATTGTAAAATGAATTGTTTCCCTAATTTCTCTCTCGGTGAGTCTATTATTTGTATATAAAAAGGCTATTTTTTTTGAATGTTGACCTTATATCCAGCTATTCTACTCATCTGGCAATTAAGTCTAGAAGTCTTTTGCTAGAGTTTTTTGGGTCTTCTATGTAAAGTATCATATCATCGGCAAATAATGACAGTTTAACTTCTTTGCTTTTTTTTTCTTTTATTTCTTTCTCTTTTCTAATTGCTGTGGCTAATGTTTTGAGATCAATATTAAACAGGAGTGGTGATAGTGGGCATCCTTTTCTTGTCCTGATTTTAGCATGAACGTTTTCAGTTTTTAACCATTAAGTATGATGTTGGCTGTTGGTTTTTCATAGCTAGCCTTAATCAAGTTGAGATAAAGACCTTCTATTCCAATTTTCTGTAAGGTTTTTTTTTTTTTATCATGAATGGGCGTTGGATTTTGTCAAATGCTTTTTCTGTATCTATTGAGATGATCATACGGTTTTTGTCCTTGACTCTGTTAATATGGTGTATTACATTTATTGATTTATGAATGTTGAACCATCCTTGCATCCCTGGGAAAAATTTGACTTGGTCAGGGTGTAGGATCTTCTTGATGACCATTTGTATTCTGTTTGCTAGTATCTTGTTGAGGATTTTTGCCTCAATATTCAGTAGGGAAATTGGCGTGTACTTCTCCTCCTGTTGTGTCTTTCCTTGGTTTTGGAGTCAAAGTAATACTTGCTTCCAGGAATGAATTTGGAAGCTTTGCTTCCCTTTCAATTTCCTTGATGAGTTTAAAGAGTAATGCCGATAGTTCTTCTTTGAATGTCTTGTAGAATTCCTCAGTGAACCCATCAAGACCTGGGCTTTTCTTTGTTGGTAAAATTTTTATTACATTTTCAATTTCACTCATTGTAATTGGGGTGTTTAGAATTTCTACATCTTCTTCATTTAACTTTGGTGATTTGTATGAATCTAGGAATCTGTTCATTTCTTCTGTGCTTTCCATTTTATTAGAGTACAGGTTCTCAAAGTAGGTATCAATGATTTTTTGGATTTCTGCTGGATCTGTTGTGACTACACCTTTTTCATTCTTGACTGGATGGATTTGAGCCTTTTCTTTCCTTTTTTTTGATAATGTTGGCTAAGAGTTTATCGATTTTATTTTTTCTTTCAAAAAACCAACTCTTGATTCATTAATTTTTTGTATCATTCTCTTAGTCTCCATTGCATTGATTTCTGCTCTGATCTTTATAGTTTTCTCTCTTGTAAGAGCTTTGAGTTTGTCATGATCTTCTTTTTCTAGGAGCTTGAGGTTCTGGAGTAGGTTATTTATTTGAGTTCTCTCTGTTTTCATATATGGGCAATCACTGCTATGAATTTCCCTCATAGAACTGCTTTCATTTTATCCCATATATTCCTGTGTGTTGTACTGGCATTATCACTTACTTGTACAGATTGTCTAATTTCTTCTTTAATTTCCTCTCTGACCCATTGGTTTTTCAGGAGGGTGTTATTTAATTTCCATGTGTTTGTAGCAGTTTTGCTATTTCTTATGTCATTGATCTTCAGTTTTATTGCCCTATGGTCTAATAATATACAGGAGATGATTTCAATTCTTTTACATTTACTTAGACATGTCCTATGAGCTAGTATGTGGTCTATTTTGGAAAATACTCATGTGTAGCTGAAAAGAATGTGTATTCTGATTTTGTGGTGTGGAACACTCTGTAAACATCTATTAAGTACATTTGTTCAATAGCTTGGTTCAGTTCTAGAATTTATTTTTAAATTTTTTGTCTAGAGGGTCTGTCTAATTGTGATAGTGGGTTATTGAGATCACCCACTACAATTGTATTACAGCTTATTTGGTTTTTCATGTCCATTAGTATTTGTTTTGTATAGTTGGTGGCATTCATATTTGGTGCATATATATTTATGATTGTCATCTCTTCCTCTTGGATTGTTCCTTTCACAAGGATGTAACGACCATTTTTGTCTCTCTTAATTAGTATTGGTTTGAAATCTACTTTGTCTGCAAATAAAATTGCTACCCCTGCTTTTTCCTGTTTTCCTGTGGCATGGAGAACTGTTTTCCATCCTTTTACTTTCAGTCTATATATTTCTTTTTGAATTAAGTGTGTTTCTTGTATACAGCATATTGTTGGATTTTGCTTCTTAATCCATTCTATGTATTTCTTTTGATTGGTGAATTGAGACCATTAAGATTGATAGTTATAATTGATAGATATTGATTCATCCTTGTCATGATGTTTTACTATTTTTGGCTCTTTTTTTTCTTGTTTTTTCCCCCTTTTTCCTTTTCCCTTTAGTTTCTTACCTTTCCTGGTGGCTTCCCTCTGTTGGGCCTCATGGAGTTGTGGTCTTCATTGTCTTTTTCTAGGATATTGCTTAGGATTGTTTTGAGTGCTGGTTTGGTGTTCATGAAATTTCTCAGGTGTTCTTTGTCGTGAAAGTATCTAATTTCCCCATTGATTTTGAAAGATAATTTTGCAGGATACAATAGTCTAGGTTGGAAGTTATTTTCTTTTTAAGCTTGAAATACTTGACTGCAGTGACTCCTTGATTTGAGGATTTGTGTTGATAAATCTGCCATGATTCTGATAGGCTTTCCTATACAGGTGATTTGTTTCTTTTCTCTAACTTTCTGTAGGATTTTGTTCTTCTGTTGGGTTTCTGGGATCTTGATTATTAAGTGTCTAGGTGTTGATTTTTTTGGATCATGGCTAGTTGGAGTTCTCTTTGCATCACTTATCTGTATGTCCAATTCTCCACCTCTCTCTGGGAAGTTTTCTACTATTTCTTCTGTAAACAGTTTTTTTTATGTCAATTGTATTTTCTCCTCTTTTTTCATGGAGTCCCATCAGTCTTATGTTATTCTTCCTTGCATCATCTAGCAGCTGCTGGATTGATTTCTTTTGGTCCCTTACTATTTTTTAAAATCTCTGTTTTCATGGTCCTTAACCACAATCCTGTTTTCTATATCTGATATTTTATCTTGGGATTCCCTTAATCTGCTATGTATGCTTTCAATGGAGTTTTAATCTCCTGAGTATCTGTTTGAATCTGTTTCATGGATTTCATTACTTTCTTATCTTGGGTGATCATGGTTTCCATTTCTTTCTTCTGCTGGGCATTCATGGCTTCCAGCATGTTTCTGAGCTCATCTATTTTTTTTTTATCTGTTTCTCTTCTAGAGCCTCTAATTATGTCTTCCACTCTGCTCACCATCTCTGTAGGTATCTGGGAGATTATTTCTGCTTTGAATTTTTCTAGAATCTCTTTCATCTGTTTTGTTACTTCCTGTGCTATCAGTGCAGGGTGTCCAGGTGGTTGATTATCAGACTTTTCCACCTTGTTTTCCTCAGAAATTGCCTTTTGTGGGATGGAAGTCTGAGTTTGTGACTTGCTTAAATGTCTTCTCATTTTTGTTTTTGGTACTGTCAGTTATAAGTCAATGAGCCTCAGTAAGGCAGTCACAAACCCGTGAGATTCAGATAGATTTCTGGCTACAAGTCCCATATTGAGCTCCCTGTCCTCCTGCAGGGTTGAACTCTGCAAGGTTCTATTACAGGTTCCAGCTGTTTTGCTCCTGAAAATAGTCCAGGTTCAAATCGGAGGTGATGATCCCTCCAACTTACCAAGTATAGTGATCTGGTGTGCCTATGTTGCAGAGATTCTCTTCCCTTTTCCAGTGGGCTTTAGTTTTCATCAGGGAGCCTGAGAGAGGCCCTCTCTCTGTTGTTCCCTTCTTCAACTCAGGACAATGGCCTTTATGTACCCCTGTGCCTCTGTAGTGTGGAACCAAGTAGCTGAACAGCCAAGAGGCCAGGGGTGGTCGGGGTGCATTGGCTGTTGTTACAGGCGACCACATGGCCAAGCTCCTGGCTGGTGAGCCTGCCGGGCAGAGGGGTGTCCTCATGGTCTCCTGGATGCAAGTGGGCAGGTCAAGTCGGATGGAGCAGGGCACAGCCACCCTTGTGTGACTGCAAGGCCAAACTGCCAGCCAGCAGGCCTGCCAGACAGGGTCCTCACCATCTTCTGGATGCAAGTGGCCGGGGCAAGCTGGATGGAGAAGGGCACAGCCACCCACATCTGACTGCAAAGCCAAATTGGCAGCCAGCAGGTCTTCCCAGGGTGTCCTCATCGTCTCCTTGATGCAAGTGGGCTGGTCAAGCCAGACAGAGCAGGGTGCAGCCACCTGTGTCTGACTGCAAGGCCAAACTCTGAACAGTTTTTTAATGTCATCTGCACTCTCTCCTGTTTCTTTGTTGACTCTGGTCAGTCTTATGTTATTCTTTGCATCGTCTAGCAGCTGCTGGATTGATTTCTCATGGTCCCTTACAATTTTGAAGCAAGTTTTCTTTTCATGGTCACTAAATGCAATCTTATCTTCTATATCTGAAATTCTGTCCTCACATTGGCTCATTCTGCTGCTTACACTTTCAATGGAATTTTCAATCTCCTGGAAATCTGTTTGCATCTGTTTTATGGGTTACATTTGTTTCCTATGTTGGGATTCCATCATGTTCCTCAGCTCCTGTCTAGATTTATTAATCATGTCTTGCACTATGAGCACAATCTCTGCTGTTATCTGAGAAATGATTTCTGATCTCATTTCTTCCAGATCCTCTTTTGTTGCCAGTTCAGGGAGTCCAGGTGGTTTTGTATCAGTGTTTCATCTCATTTCCTTTTGCGGTTGCTGTATGTGATTTGAAAGTCTGGTTTTGAGACTAGTTTATGTGTCTTCTCATTTTGACAGGGGAGGGTGCTGTTGGCACCCACATGGCTCACCTCCTCTGTGCTGGGAGCAGTGGAACAGTGGCCTGGAAGCCCCTTCCTCTGCACTGGGAGTGGTTGAACAGTGGCCCAGAAGCCCCTTCCTCTGATTTGGGAACAGTGGAACTGTGGCCTGGAAGCCCCTTCCTCTGCCCTGGGAGCAGTGGAACAGTGTCCCAGAAACCCCTAACTCTGCAGTGGGAGTGGTGGAATGGTGACCCAGAACTCCCTTCCTCTGCACTGGGAGTGGAGGTATGGTGGCTCAGAAGCACCTTTCTCTGCTCTGGGAGCAGTGGAATGGCCTATGTGGTCTATTTTGTCAAAAGTTTCATGTACTTCTGAGAAGAATGTGTATTTGTTTTTGTCTGTGAAACAGTCTGTAAATATCTATTAAGTCCATTTGTTCAAAGGTGTGGCTTAACTCTAATATTTCATTGTTGAATTTTTGTCTAGTTGATCTATTTTGAGAGTAGGATATTGAGGTTCCCCAGTATAATTGTGTTAGCTTTCTATCTGATATTTTATGATTAATAGTGTTTGTTTTATGAAGTTCAGTGCACCAGTGATTGGTTTATGTATATTTATTATTCTTATTTCCTATGGTTAAATTGGTTCCTTAACCAATATATAGTGACCCTCTAATCAGTTTGGCTTGAAGTCCACTGTGTTAGTTACTTTTCTCTCATTGCTGAGACAAAATACCAGATATTCAAATTTAGAGGGGAAGGAGTTTATTTGGCTTAATTTCATAAAGGTTTCAATTCATAATTGGCTGGCTTCAAGGCAAGGATGACACATAGGCATTGCAGAGGAGAAACAACATGGTGTGCACAAAGTAGCGAAGCAACAAAGGGAGTTTGACAGCATATTTCTTTCTTGTTTATCTTATTCAGACCACTGGGATTATGGTGGTGCCAAACCAATCACTCATGTGTAGTGGTTTAGTAATCACCTGCTCTTAAACCCAGCATCACACATTCCAGATGAAACTACCTCTGAAAAAGAAAAACCCACCTCATCCAAATGAGATTTTGGGGGTACATCTAAACACAAACCATAACATCCACTTTGTCTGAACATAGGATAGCTACTCCTACTTGCTTTTGGGCTCCTGGTGCAGGGAATTTTGACTTCCATTCTTTGATATTTAGTTTGTGAATTTCTTTTTGGATTAAATGTGTTTCTTGTATACAGCATACAGTTAGGGTTTGTTTTATGACCCAATCTGCCTATCTATGTCATTTGATGGAGAAGCTAAGACCATTCCCATTGAAAGTTATTACTGAAAGGTACTGGCTTATTCCTGTTGAGAGAGGAGACCACCCTTCTGTATGGAATTGGGCAACTATCGGTTAACTGTGTTATTGGACAACTATGGGTTAATTGGGTAACTATGCTATTTGTGAAATGCACCTGAGTAATTATGACAACTTCTATAATCTGTCACCAAGGTATGTAATAGACTCAGAAAGTCCTGCCAGAATTCTTTGTCCCCCCCTTACTCCCTTGCTGCTCTGGTTTGTATAAATCCTATTTGATATATCCCCAGGGAAACGCCAATGAAATTAAGCCTCATAGATGTAAAAAGGTATATATAAAAAAGCAAACTTCTATTTGGGGCTGTCAAGACTGACAGAGGTCACTCATAGAGCCGCTGGCATTAAAGGCCTATTTGCTCCTTTTTTGTGCATCAAAGTGTTCTGTTCAGGTATCCCTGCAGTTTCCTGCTTCACTGTCATTGCATTATTTTCTTCTTGCTGATTTCTTTTTTTCCCCTTTTGTTTTACTATTTAACTTAGTGTATGCATTCCATCAGACTTTTTTTGGCATTGTTGACATCATTGTTGAGAATTTTTTGGAGTGCCGGTTTGTTGGTCATGAATTTCTTAAGGTGCTCTTTGTCATGGAAAGACCCTATTTCTCCATCAATTTTGAAAGATAGCCTTGCAGGATATATTAGTCTGGGTTGGAAGTTGTTTTCTTTTAGGGCTTGAAGCACAAATCCAGATTCTCCTGGCCTTTAAGATTTGTGTTGAGAAGTCTGATATAATTCTCATAAGTTTGTTTTTATAAGTGATTTGTTATTTTTTTCTAACAGTTTTTAAGATTCTGTCCTTGTGTCGGATTTCTAGAATTTTGATTTGTTTTGAATAAATTCTTTGCTAATCATGGCTATTTGGGTTCCATATGCCTCACTTATTTGTACATTAAATTCTTTACTCATACTTGGAAAATTTTCTGCTATTATTTTTATAAAACTGTTTTTGGCCTCTCTTTTTGTCTTCTAATTTTTTTTACTAATTACAATTAATTGTAGATTAACTTTCTTTGTATTATCTATCAACTGTTGCATCCATTTTTCATGTTCTTTTGTTGGGTTTTTTTTTTTTTTTTTTTTTTTGGTACTGGCGATCAAACTCAGGGCCTTGTGCTTGTGAGGCAGGCAGCAGAACCACTGAACTAAATCCCCAGCCCCCTCTTGTTTTTAAGGTTTTTTCAAATATATAGTTGCATGAATCAGCCCTCTCATCTAGTTCTGACAGTCTTTTCTTACATTGGTAACTTCTGCTGCTCTTACTTTCAATGGAATTTCTTTATTTCTTGGGGTTTGGATTGGTATCTTTTAATAGACTTTAATTTATTGCTAAATGGGCCATTCACATTTTGAGTATTTTTGTTCATTCACATTTTGTGTATTTTTGTTTATTATTAGTGTCTTCTGTAGCAATTTATTGATTTTTTTGTTTTTGGTTTTGATCACCTATTATAATTCAGACATTTGGCTCTCGATTTTCTCCCCATTGATGTTCCATGATTCATTTTTGTGTGAGTTGGGAGTTTTTGGAGGCATTTTGTTGCCTTGTTTTATCTTGTTTCTATTTATGTGTGTATATGTGTGTGTACACATGCACATGCATGTGCATGTGCATGCTTGCTGAGGGTTGCAGTCAATAACAGTGGAAAGACTTTGTTGCTATTATGTAGATCTTTTTAGTTAGTGTCTGCTTTCCTGTAATGTGCTCTGGGAGTGGCTAACTATAGGCCTTTGCTGTGTCCCATGATTAGACCATCTGCATTAATTTGGGGGAAGGGAGAGTGCTGTTTAATTGTTCCACCACCCAGTTTTTTGGAAATGAATCACATTATCATTGATTACACAATCAAATATTGGCATACAGTAAAAACCAATTAATAGCAATAACTATATCACCTTAGCAATAGCAATGAAATCAGCAAAAGTAATAGAGTCAAAGACAAAGTGGATATTGACACATCATAAGAAGCAATAAAATGTAGCACTGTACCATCCTTAACAAAGGAAAAGAGATCTCTAATTATAATATAAATGAAAACACAACCAAGTATTGACACAAAATAAACACTTACTGAATGCAACAAATGTAGCATCATTAACAATAGAAAAGAATTCAATAAAAATAGCATAGAGTCAACTGAATATCTAAAGATTTAAAAACTTAATACTAGTAAAGATTAAAGTGGTAAGAAAGGGGAAAATGAGAAAAAGTATAATTTCAAAAATAAAGAGTGGGAAGATGAAAAGAAAGAGAAAAGTGCAATGAAGGATCCTGTTAAGAAAGAAAAGAAAATTAATAGATTTAGATAAAAGCAATAGAAAAGAACAGACAAGAAAAAGAAGAAAAAAGAAAAAACAGAACAAAATAAAGCAAAAAAGATAAAAGAAAAAGACTTCAAACCCTTAAAAATATTGGGGGTGGGGAATGAGTCTAAAAGATTCCTCTGTGTATTTGAATTAGTGGTTTCTTTCCAGGGTCTGCAGTATTGGAATCCATCAGATATGGAGGCATGATAGTGAGTCATTACTAGGACCTATTTTGTTTCCATACGTATGCTTTTGTTTGTTAATTTTGAATCCTACCTGTTTTTCCTGATAACCATGATCAATCAATAGTTTACACTCTAGGGTTATATTCACTCTAGTCTCTCCCAACATCCATATCCCTCTGTGCATCCCGAGTTACGGCTTTCTCCACCTAGATTTACAGCCTGTAGGTTTGTGAGGTGGCCCCACCTCACTCCAGAGCCCTCCTTGTCCTAGTACCCCAGGCTGTGGCAATTGTCCAAACAGAAGCATGTCCCTGATCTTGTTGGCAGGTGGGAAAAGGAAACAGATCACTGAACTATTTTGGAAATAGGCAGCAAGGTGGGGGTGGGGGAGCTGTCTGTTAGACTAAATGCCAGCATATTCATATCTTGCTCCCTCTATAACCCACATGTGACTGGCCTGGCTTCTCACCATGCAGGGTGGGACCCCTCTGTCCTGCCTAGCCTGAGCTTAAACATTGCAGGTGGTGTGTGTTTACCCTTTGCCCTCTCTGTGACTGTCTCAATGGCCATCTCTCACCCAATCACTGTAGTAGAGTGACCCCAGAAATCCTAAAGGGTAGTTATTCTGCAGCTAAATCACAACAATTAACCCCTTTCCAGAATTGCCCCTGATTAAACACTCTCAAATACGATGGGCACTGCCCTGGATTTCTTCTCCTATTCTAGCCTACAATGTAGAAGAAGTTACTTTCAGAATAAAACTCTATGCTGTTCTTGTACTTTACAATAACCATGGGCTTTTCTTTGGGCCAGTGCTACCATCCCAGTTTGTTGTTTCTCCCCAGAGCTGGAGCTTTAGCCCTCTCTGGGCTTACCTTGTGTTAGCAGAGACAGGCTAAAACAAGATCTAGGATTAGGTTTGTTGACTGCTTCATTATTTTATCTGCATTTTGTTGAATTTCTCCAGCTTCTCTGCACTTTCTAGTTTTTCTCGTCAGGTCCTTCCTGATTTCTGGTGGTCTACTTTTTTCTTTACCAATGTGTAGTTTTTCATGTATCTTGATTCCAGGTCCCAAAGAAGTTGTATTCTGCTCTGGTCTTTAATCTGTCATTCTAAATCCCTCTTCTATCTTGCAAACTGGTGAATCCCTACTAAATTTTCAGGCTAGGAACACACACTCTAGGTCCTTGATTCCCCTCCAAGGCTAGGCTGAAGTGACCCTCCCTATATTCTTTCACAATGCTTACTTTATGCTAGTCAAATATCTACATAACTAATTAGATTTTAAATTCGGTGAGACAAGATACTATGTAATTTCTCATGTTATTATTCCAGCATGTAGAACTAGGAACACTTATTCATTAACTGAAAAATTTGAGAGCAATGTTAGCTGGAAATTATTGACCTTACATAACCAATTAAAGTCTTTATATAAGGTGCTAAGATGTTGACTTGCTCAATATTACAGAACATGTTCATGGCTAGATCAATGCTAGGAAGAAACTATCAAAACATACTGAACAAGAAGAGGACACAGTGGATGACTGAAATGTAAATGCCAAATCATTGTGAAGAGCCTGAATTAAAAAATAGAGATAACATTGTACCTTCCAACTCTCAGATCCCTTTGCATTTGTGAAAGCTCTGTTCTCGTTTTCCCTTCAATTCTTTTTTCATCCCCTTCCCTCCCCTTTCTCTCTCCTCCCTCCATCTCTTGTTCTCCCAGTCACTTGAAACATCTTCCTGCTTCCTATTTACCTATCTTCCATTTTTCTAACTACAGTCTATCTTTGCAATGCTCATACAAGAAAAATCATGTCATATTTAAGCTTGTGTATCTGACTTATTTTGCTTAATATTATGTTCTGAACTTGACTCATTTACCTAAGAATGCCTCAAGTTTGTATTTTTTATGGTAGAGCGGTAGTCCATTATGTAGGGGATGAAAAAAAGAGAGAATTAGGATATATTATGTGGGAGCCAGGGATTTAACTCAGTGGTTTTGCCGCCTTCTGCGCATGCTCAAGGACCCGAGTTCCATCCTCGGTACCAAAAAAAAAAAAAAGATATATTATGTACATGTAACAAACACCCCACAATAAATGTAATAATTATGTACTGCAAATATGTACTAATGAAAAATTGTATGTAACATTCCATTTTCTGGTACAACTCTGTAGCCTTTGAAGTATAGAGAAGGCATCAATATATTCTCTTATTACAGAATCCCATCAAACATAGACATGAAATAGGGTAAATACAATAGTAATTAGAGTGAAAAATGTCCATTGTAACTGAATTTTATAATTGGGTTTGAATAATTTATAAATCTTATTAAATATATCTGAAAATAAGAAAAGCTTGTTTATTGCCTTGGGGTAGTAGAAGTAGTTTGGTTAGGAACTGGGATATATAGTGACTAGCATGATTATTCATACACATTTTCATATTTGCTGTAATTGAAATGGAAATGAATTCATGGAGGCTTTCTCCACATCCTGTTAGAAGACAGCAACATTTTTCATATGCTCTGCATTTTAGCTGGTATCTCTGGCTGCAGCTTTGAGTTTAAGCATAGATTCTGGATGCCTAGGAGCAACTGATATTCACAGCAGAGTTAAGCATATGAGAATTTGGACTGACAACCTAAGATGTGCATGAACCTAAACCCATTGTAACTATGAAGAGTAGTGCTTGATATTCATTTCTCTTTTTCATTCTTATTTACGTGCATTAACCAAAGATCTTGGGACTTTCCTCTTCTTACACCAAAGTAAGGAATTACCAGAAGTGGAAGAAATATCACATATGGAATTGGTGCTCCTTTGTTCCTGGATATGGAGAGATCAAGGAATGTAATTCATATTGAGTTCACAGAATTGTATCCATGTTCAGAAAGAGAAAATAAAATAAGACAACTGATCAATCTGTAGGTTATACCCTCTAGTTACACTATTTTCCTGAGGACTTTTAGATGAACCAGGTTAAGCAAAGTTTTATAGCATCACCTCTATTCTGTTCAGCAAGTAATGATACTTCCAGAGGCTTCACTATTGTTTCTGAAAAAATTCTTGAATTTTCACATTCTCTAACTCTAAAAGATCTTAGTTTCAGAAAATCAGCCCATGAGGGGTAAGTTCCAATGATCCATCTACAAATATGATACATACAGATAAACCATACTTTCAGGTTTTTGTGATCTATGAATGATAATCACGCATTCTCTGGGTGAATGATGAAGAAGTATGTGTTAAGAATCATGAGAGTTGATACCTTTTCAAAAGTGTGGATGATACCTTCCATTGGGAGGTACAAAAGTTGATAGTTTGATTGTATGGGTCTTATAGTTAAGCTATTTGAATATTAACTTCTGTTTTCTTACCAAGTTAATGATTTTGAGCAAATTATTGAACTTCCACAACTGTTTTCTCCTTCTAAACTATGTATTACTTTAGTAACTATCTTAAAGAGTTATTGGAGCATTAGTTAATGTAATGCATGCAAAACTGATAATACAGAAGTTCAATACAATGTAGACATTATGTTATTATTGTTTTTAATTATCTTGCCTTTTCATCCTCTCTTCTTTTTCTGATGGTGACTTATTGGAGACAGAATATTGTGAAATTCACATGCAGCTGTAAGAAGTCAATATAGAGAGCAAAGCAGGTTGTGAGAAAGGTGCTGATTTAAGTTAATTTGAAAATGGGTGGAGTTTGTAGAGCTCCTTTAAGAAACTTAGAATACATAAGAAAACTTAGAATACATAAGCAGTTTACTATAGGTGATAAAATTGTTTTCCATGGAGACACAAGTTAATAATTCTAGTACTGCTATTCACATTTACTGGAATTAAATTACCATGTAAATAGATGATGTGATCCAGGATTTTCTCTCTTTTTTTTTTTAATTCTTTTATTGCTACATTTTAGATATACAATTCATTTATGTTTATCATTGGGTGTTTGTACCTGTACATGATCTATCTTTGTTCTTATTTTTTTCCCCATTACCTGTGCACCCTTCACCCCCTCTGCCCTTCCTTATTTACATAGATTTCATTTTCATATTTTTTTCCTTTTCTCATAGTTTTTCCTTTCCCTCTTTTCCTTTCCCCTTCCCTTCCCTTCACTCCTTCATCTTTGGGCCTTTTTTCCTATTTCAAATTATCAACTATTCATTTTAATCATTTTAACCCTTGTTTACACTATCAGTTTCTCACTCTAGAGAAACTATTCGGTATTTACACATGTGTGTCCTATTTATTTCACTTAAGAGTATGGCCTCGATATGCATCCACTTAGCTATAAATGACTCTAGTTTCTCGTTCGTTATGGCTGAGTAGTACTCCATTTTATAAAA
>NW_004624825.1:8497899-8515104 GCF_000247695.1 Heterocephalus glaber | reverse complement strand
ATCTCCTCTCTAGATTTATTCATCATGTCTTGCACTAGGGGAACAATTTCTCCTGTTATCTGAGAAATTATTTCTGATTTCATTTTTCCCAGATCCCCTTTTGTTGTCCATTCAGTGGGTCCAGGTGGTTGAATATCAGAGTTTTCCACGTCATTTCCCTTTAGGATTGCTCTAGGTGATCTGGAAGTCTGGTTATGAGACTTATTTACATGTTTTCTCTTTTTGACTGGGGCGGGGGGCTGTTAGCACCTGCCCAGATTACCTCCTCTGAGCTGGGAGAGGTGGGACAGGGGCCAGGAGCAGTGGTAGGGATGGTGACCCAAAAGCCCTTTCCTGTGAGCTGGGGGCAGTGGGAGTGATGGTGGCCAGGAAGCTCCTTCCTCTGTACCAGGAGCAGTGCGATGGTGGCTCAGAAGCCTCTACCTCTGGGCTCGGAGAGGTGGCAGGGATTGTGGCCAGGAAGCCCCTTCCTCTGGGCCAGGAGCAGCAGGAGGGATGGTGACTGGAAAGCCCCTTCCTCTGGACCAGGAGCAGTGGGACTCAATACCTTGGTCTGGTGGTCTGGTGTCCTCTGCGTCTTTGTAGTGTGGAACCAGGTGGCTGCCTGTCTGCAGTGGGGTGATTCGGCATCTTTCGCGTGACTGGGGACCTCGGTATGGTGTGGGTAGACCTGCCTGTCTGCAGCAGTCTGATTTGGTGTGTTCTGTGTGACTCAGGACATTGGTAGGGCATCTGAGGTCTGTCTTTTCATTTTCCCTGTGGGCTCCAATTCTTCTTTCATATCCTTCCTGGGTCTCAAGGATCCACGTCCCTCCTTTTCTTCCTCAAGTGGTTATATTCCAGTTTATGAATTCTCAATCTTGGAAAAGCTGATTTTCTGTTTTTTACCATGCTGCCACCTCCCTGAAGTCTCTCTTTGCCTGGTAACCTAGGTAATAACATACACAATCTCTGGATAATTTTTTTTTCTTTAAAAAGGTTAACTTTATTAAATTACCAGATCACTTTGATTCTTTTGCAGATTACTTTAGTCTCTGTGAGGACAGATTTTCCCCCCATTTTTGTCCTAGGACACAGCTCTGATTACTAAAATGTGGCCCATATTCTGATTACTCAAGTAAAAGCCTAAGGGGTTTGCCAAGCTTATTCATTCTGGCTAAGCCAGAGCACTGATGTTTCCCCAAGAAGTGCATACCTGAAATCTCCCTGGAACTTTGTTAAACTCTAGACATCCTTACCTGTTAGTTTGCTAGAAACTTTTATAAAATCTGTCAGAACATGTTAACCTTTGTGCTCAGCTAATACCCAACATAGATTTTTGGGCCCTCTTTTATAAAGCTCAATTCTCTTCAGTACTTTTTTTTTTTTTAAAACCTAATCCATTTTTATTCATAGACCTAATTTTGGGCCAGGAAACCTGGTGCTTTCTACTGTGTCTTGGTTCCTGTTTTCATTGCTGAGACAAAATACATGACACCAAAAGTTAAAAGGGGAAAGGTTTGTTTAGCTCACAGTTTGTAGAAGTTTCAGCGCATAATTGGCTGACTCCAAGGCAGGGTATCACATGTCAGAGGGGTAAAGTTCATGGCGGCCCAAAGGTAGCAAAACAAGCAAGCATTAACAGCATCTTTATGCCCCTTTTATCTTATCTAGACTACTGGGATTAGGGGAATGCCAAACCAATCAGTGTACTGGTTTAGTAATCACAAACCCTTAATCCCAGAATCACACATTCTAGATTCAGCCACCTCTGAAAAAGCCAAATATGACCACATGAGGCATTGGCAGGACATCTAGACCCAAACCACAACATACTGAGACTTCAAATCCTTATTCTGTGGCTCAGAAAATACCTTTCAGAGAGAAATGCTCACTGAATGTGGGGGTTTGTGAATTCTTAAGATTTTGTAAACTTTTCCTGCCTATTGTCTTTAAATATGGTTATTTCACATGTTTTTTAGTTTTATACAAACAGGTATACTATAAGAGCCAGATCTTTTTCTATTAAGATAACATTTCTTAGACATTTTCTATTTCTAAAGGGAACTGGCGGTTTAAAAAAATATATTATTTTCAATAGTAAAAAATGTATCATATATTTTATACACTTATGTATGTTTATCATACCTTGGGCAACATATTTAGAAATGGTTTCTACACTGTGGTAGAGAAGTCATATTTTCCTATTAAGAAGTTGCTTGATTCTTCTCACTGTTTCTCGATGCAGTCATCCCTTTCTGTGCTCTGTGGGT
This sequence comes from Heterocephalus glaber, assembly GCF_000247695.1. The sequence goes on along the minus strand of NW_004624825.1, from coordinate 8,512,852 downwards.
ATAATAGAGATACTTAATAACTTTTGTTCCTTGTATCCTTCACTTTACTGTATTATAATATACAGATAATTCATTTCAAGAATATTGTTTAAGCCTCTCATGACAGTCACCTATATGCGGTATTTTAGCACTTGCCAATTCCACTTTAAGGGCTACATTTTTACGATCTCTCTCTCTCTGTCTCTCTCTCTCTCTCTGTTCCTTTTCCCCACTTTCTTTTGTCCTCCACTCTAATTCCTACTAAGCTGCCTGTTTTCAAGCTGAGGCATCACACATTCCAGGAAACATTCTCTGAATGACATGTGCTTATTTTTAAGGTGCCCTTTGCTCCTCCAGTTCAGTGATTCTCTTATGCTACACAAACTATCTGAAAATAAAAATGTAACCCCCACTAGAATATCTATTCCGCAAGAGGAGTAACTTCATTTTCAGAGCTAACTAAATAGCACCTAATAGGTATTCAATAAATATTTGTTGGATGATTGAATTTATGAAACATGTAGGTGATTGTGGATGGGAAATTTCATCCTTACAATATAGGTAGAAATTTTCAGATAAGCTAAAAAGAAAGTGACTCACTTGACGAAGATGGTATAGCATACTGAAAATTAGATTTTTTCCAATGGCCTTTCCAGAACATAATAGATAGACAGTATTGAATATAAACAAAATAGACAATTAAGTAGACTGTAAGAAATTGGAATGAAAAATAAATGAAAGATAACAGAGTATAGCACTGTGTTTTTCTTTGACACTTTACAGTTTGTTTCTCCTGTGTTTTTTTCATACAGGAGTATCATATAAGAATAAACAGTATTCAGGATGAAACTATCTATCTAACACAGAGACTTATCAGTGGACCTAGGGGGATCTCTAACTAGAAATGCTGATTTACTGACTTCCTGACTTGGGATTTGGATTTTAGGAATGAGTTTTGAGCATAGAGACATTTACTAGAATATATCTATTAATATTCATCAGCATTTCTAACTCTTTTGAAAGCAAAATTATTTTATGTGTTTGTTTTTCAAAGTCAATTAGATATGGTTTAAAACTCAGAAGTATCTCTACTTGGATGTAAGGTTCTGCACCTGCAGTCACATATCTGGGATTAGGCTCCAGGGCTTGTGAAACATGGTGCCTCCACAATACAGAGGCAGGTGGCTAGGTCTCTGGTGTGATATGCAGAACGATCTGCTCACTTTATGCAAACAGTATCCCTTTATTTTTCCTCTTTGTTTTTCTTCTCCATTTATGTACAGTAGAAAAGCTTTCAGGAAACTTCCCCCAGGGATCCATACCAATGTAAACCATGAAATGATGAGGAAAAGTAAGTATAGGAGAGAAAGATGCTTTCTTGTGCTTGGATATGGAGAGACTGAGGAATTTGCTGTACATTAAATTGGCTTCTCACTCTTGTCCAGGAAGATAGAATCAGACATGAGAATTGATTGACCTATAAGTCTTTCTTAGAAACACTATACCCACAAAGATCTTCATATGAACTAGGTTCATAGGTGCACTGTGGTATCAAGTTGTAACTCACTTAGAATATTTTCTACGTAAATCAAAAGACACAAAGTAGCAGAAATGCAATTCTCAACACATTGGGCCTCTGGTGTTCCTCCAGTGCTAGGTGTTCAGCTACTGTTTCATGCACAGGCTGCAGGTGTCTGGAGAGCACTGTGCCTGCACAGCACAGAAGTATGAAGCTGAGTCCTCAGGCTGGGAGTCTCTGATGTAGAGTTGGCTATAGCGTTCCTTAAAATTGACTGTGGCTTTTAGTCTTCCTTTTTGCTGCTCTCCTGAAGCTATATAAAACAAAGATATAAGACGTCCTTCTTGATTTTGTTGGAACCACTGCATACTGTTGATAGAGGTAGAATAATTGCATGTCAGAGAGGAGTTCCTTCTCTCTTGGAGGATCTGGACCTGGGGACTCTGCTCCACCTTAATCTGTGCTCTTATCCCTGTTAAAGAAGGAGAAAAGTAGACACAAGTGAGGGTCATTGGAGAATTACTACAGCTGTTTCCAAGTATAGGGAGTTTCCTTCTAGTTTTCTCCAGTGTATCAGAAGACACAGCACAAAGACTTGTATTTTCTCCCTTCCTCTGTCACTTCCTTCCCTCCCTTGTTCATTTCTAAATTTGGTTGTGGTATTCTTACAGGTTCCCCCTGGAATGGTTTTAACTCACAGCAAATTTGTGTCCACAGGAGGCCCAGCAAGACTCTTATTTGTGTCTTCATGATTTTCTGCTGTGTGGACACACTTTGAAGTCAGGTGTCTTCAAATACTAGTATGTAACATCTCTTGAAATTGAGCTAATTTTGTTTGGTCCAGCAGACCAATTTCATGAGATGCATTCAGCAGCAGCCACTTCTGAACTTTATCACTCAGCTTGGTAGTGGGAAGCCCCACCCATCTATGGTTTAGTCCACGTTCTACACACTGTTATTTTTGTTTGTCTGTGTGTGTGTGTGTTGGGGTAACGTAGGGACTGTCTTTTTAGGTTTTAAGAACCCTCCTTTTCAGTACATTATGGGTATATATAGAATAAATTGGGTGAAGAAGAGGGACTCAGTAGCCTATGGGTAGAATAGAGAAACAGTATCTACCTATGAAGAGACCTAGGTAAGGCATATTGATCAAGTTAAATTCTGGAACATGGTCAAAGTAGAAACTTAGTTTTGAGTGTTGAGTACATATATAAAAATTATAATGAATTCCCATTTTTTATGTTCCATAAATTATTTATTGAATTTAGGAAGTCAATTGATAAAACATCAGTCCAGAATATGTGACCTATAACATATATACTGGTCATAAACATCTGCTTCTTCTCTGTCAATTCAAAAGTTAACACATAGACCATTGATTTTCGCACTTGGCTTTGTGGAGTCATTTGTGCTTATCTTGACAAAGGGTGTCCTCCTGGCATGAGGTAAGTAGAGGGCAGAAATGCTGTCAAGTATATTACAGTACACAGGAAGGCCCCTGCCCCTAAAAGAATCACCTGGCCTCAAGTGTTTAAAATAATACTGCTTTTGAGAAACTTTTATAGAAAATAACTTTTAGTTCAATCTTCTGCCATTTTTTTCTTGCTTTTGTTCTTCCACCCCCTTTTGTCAACTTCACAACAGCTTTTCTTTACTTGCCTTTCTTTCCTATTAGTTTTCCTGTCCTCTAGTTTCTGATATTATAGGAAATATAAGACTAGTTTAGTGAAGAATAGTAATTTCTAAGCAAAGACTAAAGCTCGTATTTGCCCCTGATGTTAAGACATATGGATTATTGAAGTCAACTGAAATAAATATAAAACAAATTGTTTTGTTCTGAATCTTGGAGATTAGAGAAACAAATTGAAATAAGAATATACAAGATCAAAATATATGGTGAATGTTAAAATTTTAAAAATCTATTACAGTAAATGATACATTACCAGGAAGCCCCTTCATAATACTCTGCCTCACTTCAAACACACTTATTCCACTGTTCTTGCTACTTTTGGAATCAATTTTGGAAGTTATTTTTCATGTATTTTTGAGATAAGGTCAAGCATATGGGTGAATATTGCCATTATCTAGTGGAAAGTTAGGCTCCTAAAATCATGAAGGTGTGTCATCTACTTTATTTATCATATGACTTCTGGTTCCTGCCTGAAGTCAAAATGACTATGAAAGGTAAATATTTTAAATCGATTTAGGACATTGAGGTAGTCCTGACATACCAACTAAAGATTCTCATGAAAGAGGGCTTCCAGAAATGGTTCAGAAAGTGACAAGAATGCAAAGGGATACATGTGTTCAAAATGACAGGGAGTATATTTTAAAGGTGATTAATAAGAATTTTTCTGGTCCAAGTTCTCCCTTGCTACATCACCTACTCTGTCTAAATTATTAGCCCTCTTCGTGTTTTAGAGATATTCAATCTACAGCCGTTAATCCTTCTGAAAGGGGAAACTTTTGTGTGGTGACAGTGCCTCCTTGTGGACTGAAGCTCAGAGCCAATGCTATTTCCTATGTAGTACTGCAACCACCCACCCAGACTTGTGGAGCTAGGTCTTGGGCATCAGCAGTATATTTTCAGGAAGGTGCAAAGTTCCAGAGAATGAAGAATGTCAATTTGTTCTTGGGATCTATGCTGTAAATGGAGATTATAGGTCCTATAACCATGCAGAAGTTCCTTGGAACTTACGAAGGTGTCATTTCTATATTTCCTGTGAAGAATACATAGCAGGACACAAATTAAATTTTGAGTCTACCTTTTGGAAACTATGATTCCCACTTTCAATTTTAAATGTTTTAACCCATTTTGCTAGACAATTCACAAAATGTTGCTAATTCTCACAATAGCACTGTGAATTAAATCCTTATACTTACTTTTCATAGTTCTTAGGAGGATATTTATGCTCCTAAAGTTAACATAAAATTCCCAAAGTCACACAGCCAGTAAATGGCAGAGGCCCTTTGACTATTTCACAATCTCTGTGTTGTTTGCAGGGAGAGAGCCTTGTAATCACAGAGATGCTGGAATGCTTCTGGGAAATTTGCTAGAGAAATAAAAAACTAAACCTCCTGCCAACCTAGAACATTTCTCCACAAAGATAGAAAAAATGACATAGTTTTATTATTGAATGAGCACTAAACCAGAATGTGGTGCATATCCCAGGCAAACCCCTGAACTTATGGTGAAGACAGAAAGAAGTCTTATCCTTTTATAGATCCAGGCAGATGTGTCAAACTGCATAATCATTCAAGATTAACAATATCTGAGTCCTCAAGTAAGATGATTAACAACACATTTGTCACATGTAGATCCTCCTATGTTTATCTGTAATAGATGGAACCAGCCACATCTTCCAGTTGTCTTTTTCCTAAAGGAAAAATATGTCATTTTTTATGACAAGAGGTAGGCCTTTAACTTGGAGAAAATACCAGTAAATTTAGGTGCCTCTCATCCCACAGGAACTGGGAGATGGCACTGCATTCTCTCATGGGTTACACTTCAAAGATAAGGATCTCAGGCCCTAGGAAAAGATAATCCCTGATAGTAAAACTGATAAGAAGCTTATTTAGCTTTTAAGATTTACATACTTATTAAAGAGACAGAGAAATGAGTTACTATTACAAGTTTTCCAAAGTAAGCACCGAAAGAAAAAGAAAATGTGTTGCTTTTTTTTTGCACCAGGGAAAATTAAAATTGTTTTATTATTTCTAATGTGTATTTTCCCTTAAAATATGTAGAATGCAGGGATGCCATATGATAAATCTCTCATAGAATGTTTTTGGAATGGTATCTTAGTTTCTTTTCTCATTGCTGAGACAAAATACCCAATGCTCACAGTTAAGAGAAGAAAAGTTTATTTGGCTCAGTTTGTACAGGTTTTAGTCCATGGTTGTCTGGCTCTAAGACAAGGTGGCATAGCAGACATGCATTGCAGAGGAGAAAGTTCATGTTGGGCAGAAGGTAGCAAAGCAAGCAAATGGGCCTTAGCAGCTATTTTCTTCCCCATTTATATTCGATCTAGGCTACCGAGATTAGGGCAATGGCCAACCAATCATTGGACTGATGTAGTAATCACCCACCTTTAATCCTACCACCCTTAATTCTAACATTGCACCATGAATCAATCACACACCCTAGATTCAGCCACATCTGAAAAATCCCCAGGCTGCTGAGGCTTTGGTGGGACATCTAGTCACAAACCATAACATTCTTTCCCTGGCTCCTGAAAGACTCATGCACATCCCTTTATGCAAAAAACATTTAGCACATTTCCAAGAATTGCCAAAGTTCTAACAGTTTCAGCATTGTTGAAAAGTCCAAGTTCAAAGTCTCCTATGAGATTTAAGGCAAACCCACTGTTAGCCATGAGCCCTTGTACAAATGAGATGAAAGTTAAACACGTCCAACATTCAAATGGCACAAGATAGGCATTGCCATTCGAAAAGGTACAGAGGGGAATATAAAGAAATGGGAACCAAGCAAGTTCAAAATCCAGCAGGCCAAACAGTAAGTCTCATAATTCCCTTTACAGTATACCTGGCAATCTGTGGCAAGTTGTGAACTCCAAAGGGCTTGGGTGGCTCCAACCCTATGGCGCTGCCAGTGGTTGTAGCTCTTATGGGTTCTATCTTGGGCTGGCTCTGCTCCCTCCTTGCAGTTTTCCTCAGATGACACACATACTTGGCTTCTCAAAATTTCTGAGGCCTCCATTGCACCTTTGGCTTCACCCTCACAGCTTCACACACTTCCTTCTTAGGGGCGTACTGCCTGGCCTTGCAGGCCTTCTTCTGAAATCTGGGTGGAAGCCTTCCTGATCTCACAACTTCTGAATTCTGGATAAACCTATTACCAGCACCACTTGGATGATGCCAAGGTCTACCACCAGCTCGAGCAGTAGTCAGGCTTCCTTCTCTCTTGGCTGTGGGGGTTAAGTGTCTGTGAACCAAATCTCAAGGAATAACAGCCCTAGGCTGTTATCATTCTGGGACATGTACTCTGGGTCTCTCTTCTCAAAGCAAAGTCTTTCACTTTAGCAATTTTGAGGCTGCAAAGGCTGGGGTCCTGCTGGTTCTTGTGATTTTTTTAGGCCATCTTTTCTGTTGTCATCTTCTGAAATACTTGACTTTTTCTTGGCTAGTCTTTTTAGCAATTAATTTCTCCTCTGTTCTATTTTTGCAGGCCACAACTTTACTGGCACTTCCTTTCTGACCATACTTACAACCTTTTGAATCATTCTTCTGAGATTTTTGCTTTTGACTCTCAACATAAATCTGGCTAAAAGCCCCCAGCAGTGGCCACACCATTGCCTCAACATTAGACTGCCTTGAAATTTCTTCTCCGAGATCAATTAGTTTGCTACCCTTAATCCCAATCTCAGGCAAAGTCTCTGGACATGAGCAAAATATAGACAAACTTTTTGCCAAGGCATAGCACACATTGTCTGGAGTCCAACAGCCAATGCAGTCTTTCTTCCCAACAGAAACCTCCCAAGCCTGGTCTTTACTAAATGATTTTTGATCAGCATTCTGGTCTTCTCAGCTCTGACCAGAATCTCCTATCCCATACAGTTTAAGGTGTTCAAGGTCACGTTTTCAGCTGGTACCTCCAAACCTTTCCTAATTCTTTTCCTTCCCACAAACCATCTTCAAAGGCTCCTGAACCATATGTTCAGGTATAGTCACAGCAATGAACCCACTTCTGGTACCAAATTCTGTCTTAGTTACTTTTCTCTCATTGCTGAGATGAAACACTTGATGCCTAAAGTTCAGGAAAGAAAGATTTATTTGGCTCACAGTTTATAGAGTTTTCAGTCCATTGTTGGCTGGCTCCAAGGCAGGGTAGCATGGGAGACAATCATTGCAGAGGAGCAATAGTTCATGGTGGGTAGAAAGTAGCAAAGCAAGCAAAGGGGCCTTAGCAGCTTTTTTCTTCCCCTTTTATATTAGATCTAGGCTACTGGGATTAGGGCAATAGCAAACCAATCAGTGGACTGATGTAATAATCACTCACCCTTAATTCTACCACCCTTAATCCTAGCATTACATCATGAATCAGTCACACACCCTAGATTCAGCCACCTTTGAAAAAACCCCACCTTTGACTGCATGAAGATTTGGTGGGACATCTAGATACAAGCCATAACAAATGGGGCAATGTATGGTTAAAAAGTAAGAAAAATGTGAGAATTTTGTTGTTAATTATTTTCATAAAACTTGATGTCATTAAAAGATATTTGTTAAAAGATATGATAAAAAGCTAGGTTCTATAGCCTTCCATGAATGCGATAAATTGATATAGGAATTCTAAGGTGAAGACCCTCTAATAGAAGATTTTGTCTTTCATATAGGAACAGACGTCAAGCTAAGTTGGTAGAATAAAAGTACCCTCTGTGTGACTCTGTGAGTGAAAAGAATTGGAGTTAGGAGAATCTGTATCCAGTGGAGAGAAAGAAAGGAAGAGCACCATGAATAAAGAAAGATGTGACAGAAATGCTAATAAGCATGGGGGAGCAGAAAGAAAACATAGATAAAACTGCAAAGTGGTCTGCAATGTCAACCCTGGCTCCTTGAAAATGAGGAACAACCTCTGAATGCTCAAGGTGGCTGCAAGAGAGAAGCATAGTGCTGTAATCTGTAAATCCAATGTGAGAATTTAGTCTGAAAATGACTTCTCTACAGGGCAGGCTAATTTGGAGAAGAAATCCACAGCAGTGCTCACCATATCTTGGAGTGCTATAAGCAGAAGCCATCTTGAGAGGGTTCTTATTATTTTAGAATGAGCTCTCTGGGCAACACGTCTCAGAAAAACCACAGTGACTGTATGGGAGGCAACCAAGGGAGACATTTAGGGAGAGGTGGGAGATTAATCACAGACCATCTGAGAAATTTGAGGCAACAGGGACCTTGGGCTGTGGAAGGCACAGGTGTCAGCAGCACTGCCCACTATGGTGAGAAGTAAGAACTATGATGTGTGGTTTTCAGATGTGGATATTCTAAAAGTGCTGGGATCCATTTCAGTGGATTGCTTGGTTCCTATAGCTGCTCTCTTCCAGCACAAGACTCAGTACTGTATTTGATCCTCCCATTCTTTGGCTTGGACATTTACTATGTTTCCTGATATAGGGACAAGGAGGCCCCTTGGGTGAGTGGGCCATTAAGTGGCCCACATGCCATGAAGTTAGTTGGGGCTAACTGCCTCTGGATGTATGAAGAAAGTAAAGAGCAAAAAGTCCCTGCAGTGAATGTAGCCTTGTTACAGACAACATACCATTAACTGGTCTCACCAGTAGGAAATGTGAGATAGGAATCAGCATTTGCACAGCACCAGTCAGTTATGTGGGAATGAAAGAAAATATAATATGCTCTAAATACCACTATCCTCCTGTAACACCTGGTACATTCCAATATTACAGAGCCTAGAAAGAAACCTTTTAAAACCAAATACCTCAGCATGAAAAAATATTTTGGACTCATTGTTATGCCTTCACTTTTATCAGTACCATTTTCATGATATTGATTTTCTTCTAATTTCTTGAATTGTATGCATAATTAACATTTTGTTTTTTCTTTGCTAATGAAGGTGATTATAAAAGGTAGATTTTAATATCAATACCCTAGTTATTACTAGCTGGTCTCTAGACCAAAGCAGCAGGTCTCAGACATTCTTTCCTGTAAAAAAGAAAGAACAAGAGGTCTGGGCTTGGGAACATGTGTATGTTTTTGTGAGTATTTTCTGCCTTCCTAGGTGCCATCCACTTTTGTCCTGGGCATATTATGTGGGAGCAGACTCATCAATCACTCTGTGCCTCTGAGAGCACAGTCATATACAGCTGCCTCTTGCTGATTGACTCTGGAAGGATCATCTTGCTGGACTTTCAGTCTGGAGTAACTGATGAACTGTCCATGTCATTTGTCACATGACTTGTGTGTCCTTGAATCTAGAAATCTACTTTCTGGATGGGAAGCTATCTGTCTCAGACTGTTTTCATTAGCTGCTGAGCTGTGGTTGTAAGATTTGAGATGACACCTATGAGTGACTGGCTCCAGGAGTGCTGACTTTTGGCTCCAGGAGTGCTGAGATTGGAGTGCTGACTCCAGGAGGAGAAGGACCATGGCATGGCTGCAGCAGGGCTGCAAATGTTCATGTCTTGGAGAGGAGCACAGCTGGGGCCTGGCTTTCCTCACACCCCAGAAAGGAAGAATAGGATAATGAGACTTGTTTTTGATGGGACCTGTGCTCTCAGATGACACATACCCTAAATTCTGACATGGATTGGTGAAAGGACATGGTGAGAAGGACGTTAGGGGATTCTGCATTCAACACGATTGCTTCAGGGATCACCTATTGAAGAAGTGACATTTGAAGGAAACAGGAAGCGCCCATGGTGTGCATGATCTCCAATGTATCTTACCTCTTTCCTTGAGCCCTCATGTGTTCTGTGGTACCTGCAGTCATAGAGCCCCAGCACTGACACAGTCACTTACAGGAATTCAGTCACTTGTGTCCATTCTTGACTAACATCCCTTAGCTCAGTATATCCCATTCTGGTTTTTGCTTTTATCACTGAGTTTAACTACAGGATTCTTTGTATTCTGACTCATCAATCTTTCTGTGATAATATCAATCCTTTTTATAATTTTCTTTTTATGGTATTTTAAAATAATGCATTCTTTTTGTATTTATTTATTTTTTAAATTTTTTGTTTTATTCTCTCACTCTTTCCTTCCCACTCCCACCTCTATCTCTTGGTCCCCTTCCTGTTTACAGAATATATATTTCTCTGTTTCCTATTATCTAACTGTATTTTGATCTTTAGTTTATTTATACTTTGGCTTTCTCATATAAGAGAAGCCATGTGATATTTAAGCTTGTGTGTTTGATTTATTTCACAACATTATGATCTCAAGGTGTGTCTATTTTCCTACAAATGACTCAAATTTATACTTCTTTATTGTAGAGTAGTATTTCATTGTGTATAAATACCAGATTTTCTTTACCCATTCATCTATTGATGACCATATAGGACACTCCCAAGCTTTAGCTATTATGAATTATGCTGCTACAATCATGGATATAGTTGTATCACTGTAATGTGATGCCTCTAATTCTTTCAGGAAGATACTTAGTAGAGGAATAACTCAGTTGAATGGAATTTCTATTGCTAGTTTTTTTAGGAATCACCATAGGAGCTTTCATAGCAGTTGTACCCCGGAGTTTACATTCCCAGCAACAATGTACATGGATTCATTTTCCCCCACAGCTTTACCAGATTTTTTTATTGTTTGATTTCTTGATAATATCATTCTTTCTTGAGTAAGATGGGATATCAGTGTTGTCTTAATTTGCTAAAGATGTTAAATATTTTTTCATGTACTTGTTGGCCATTTTTACTTCTTCTGAGAAGTGTCTATTCATTTCAATTGCACATCTTTTGATTGGGTCTTTTATTTTTGGAGGTCTAATTTTTGGGGGTTCTTAATTTATACTAGATATTAGTTCTCTAAGGAATGGCTGGAAAAATAACTTTCCCATTTTGTAGGTTGTCTTTGCACTCTGTTGATTGTTTCATAGCTGTGCATAACTTTTTAATTTAACATAATTCCATTTCTTAATTCTTGATGTTATTTGTTGTGCAGCTGAGTTCTGTTCAGAAAGTCTTTGCCTATGCCAATGACTTCAAGAGTTTTACCTATTGGACCAGGGATTTAGCTCAGTGGTGCCACTGCCTCCCTCGCAAATTCAAGGACCCAAGTTCGATCCCCAGTACCAAGAAGTTTTACCTATTTTATTTTCTAGAAAATAGTTTCTCTTTTTATATCTAGGCCTTTGAAACATTTTTATTTTAGTTTACTACATGGTTAGAGATATGGTTCTAGATTCAGTCTTCTGCAGTTTTACAGCATTCAGTTTTGCAGCCATTATTCACTAAAGAAGTTATCTTATGTGTTTTTGGCACCTCTGTCAAAGATCAGATGGCTTAATTCATCTGGGGTTGTTTCTGTATCCTCTATTCTGTTCCATTGATCCACATGCTATTTTTATCACTATAGCTTTGTAATAGAACTTGAGATCTGGTATTGTTGTGCCTTCTGGTTTGCTCTTGTTGCTCAGAATTACTTTTGCTATTCTGAGTGTCTTCTGCTTCCATATGACTTTTAGGATTGTTTCACTTAGTTATGTGAGACATGCAGTTGGTATTTATTGGGTTTGTATTAAATCTATGTATCAGTTTTGGAAGTATGGCCATTTTGACAATGTCAGTTCTGCCTATTCAGTGGCCCATAGCCTGGTTCAAGAAAGGAGTTCACTCTCACAGCCTCCCCATTTGTTCTTGGGCTCAATCTACCGCATGACTTGGATAATCTTGTGCTTGTCCATTCAAAGGCTAAGGGAAAGCACAGCGACATAGTTCCATTTAACAGTTAGTGAGGTCCCACCTTGTGTTACAACATGTAAATGTATTGTAAGGTACCCCATAATATACAACTGTAATTCACCATTTTATGGAAGATAATTGCATAACTGGAAATTTTTTTAATATTAAAGAGCAAAACACTCCTGTGTCCTCTCTGAGATATTACTATATAGGAAAGCTCATGGCCTGCTCCAGAATTGTGGTATTTGATGAGAGTTGAATTGATTACCATTTAACCTTAGCCCATAAGTGAGCAATGAAGTTTCCAGAGGTGTAATAATTTTTAGCTAGGTGCCTGGTGCAGTAACAGCAGGAAATGCTCTTGTTTTCTTGAATTCAACCTACAATTACACTTGAGTTTCTTAGAGTGTTTGGATTTTCTTTTCTATGTATGACAAAACTGGGAACATGTCAAAGGAGGGGGTGAGATTATAGATTTGATACTTTTATATTTTTGTAACAATTAATGTCCTTATTTTTTTTTCTAAGCATTGCTTTATATAATTTGTGTTGTTGAGTGGAGTGTTGTATAAACACCAGTAAGACCAAATGGATTGATAGTGTTGAGCAGGTCTGCTATATCTTTGCTGATTTTCTGAATATTTATCCTATTGTTTACTAAGAACAAAGGGTTAAAATCTCCAAGTGTAGCTGTGGTTTTGTCCATTTTCCCTTTATTTCTAATAATTTTAAATATTTTGAAGCTTTGTTGTTAGCTACACACATCTTTTTATAATTATGTAATATGTATTTCTATAGTATTTCTTTTTCTGAAGTCTAATTTGTCAGACATTATTGTAGCTCTTCTAGATTTTTATTAGCATTTTAATGGATATTTTTTCATTTTCTTATTTTTAATCTATGTCATTGTATTTAAAATGGATTTCATTCAAACTACAGTATCATTTCTGAGAAAAACTGGGACATCTGGCACCATGATCCTGAAACACATCTTTTCTGTTCCCAAGATTCTTGCAAAGTCAAGAGTCTATTCTAAGCAGAAAGTGACTGGTACATTCAGATAAGTGTTACCTGAAAGACTCTGGGAAATGAGAAAACTAGTGTTATCTGAAGAACCTGCCTTCCTTCCCATATGCTAAGTCATTCCTTGAAATGCTGGTCACACAGTGGAAAAGAGAGAGAACTAATGATGTCACTGTAGTGTGTATAACCCCCCTAACTGTGGAAACCTGGAGTGGAGCTGCTGCTGAGTGATTCATCTAACTGAACACTGCTAAACCTGGTAGGCGACACTGTTGACCGGTGGGATTTAAAGTATTAAGTGTGGTGCTATTGACCTGTATGCATCTCTCATGGTATGTGGCCAGGCAGGGCTGTTGACCTTGTTTACATGCTCTGTAGGATTCTGCCAGGAAGTGCATGCAGTTGGATTCATACATGCCTCTCCCTCATTATTATACTGTAGTTAATTTTAACCCTGTGCTTTCCTATTAGTACCTGTTCTTAGTGTTAGTAAACCTTATCTCTCACACAATCTGTATCTGGATGTTTTCTTTGATTTCTTGACAACTTACTCAAGTGCCGCAGCACACCTGGATTATGGGTGAGACAAATCTCTCTTTAAATATATGTGTTTAGACTATTTATATTTACTACAAGTATTGATATAATTAGATTTACTTCTATCATTTTATTATCAACTTTCAGTTTGTGCCCTTTTTTTTGATCCCCAGTATTACACTACATTTTTTCCATGTGTTTATTTTTCATTTTCTTTCAAACATATATTTGTAGCATGTAATTTTAGATGACAATTCAATATATCCTTTAAAATAAGAAAATCATATAGCAAAACAATTTGCTTTAAGTGTAAGTAATTTACTAATTTTATTATACAAAACTATAACATTTTCACTTTTTGGATCCTGATACAGAAATCTACAAAAATTTATTTCTTTTACAAAGAATATTTCATTCTCTCACATTAAAACTATCAGTATCTCCACATTGATTGGTTTGTTATAGCTTTTAAGTGCATTTTATTTGCAACAAAATCACACTGATAGTGTGACTTTTATTTTGTTTTATTAAAACAGGTTTGCAGTACATAATGTTTACATTCCTTGTGTGGAGTTGGTATACATACATAACATAGCTTAATTCTTTTTCATCCCCTGCTCTCTGCCTCCCACCTACTTCCCTCCAACTTTGTCCATTTCCCATATGACTAAGATCTAGCTCTCTATTTCCTGTTACATATCTCTTATTTTGCTCTTTACTTATTTTTTAAAATTTTATTTTATTGGTACATTTTAGGTATACAATACAATGACATTCATCATTGGAAATTTGCACCTTTACATAATCTCTTGGTTCGTATTTTTTCCCCCTTCCTCAGCCCTTCCTTCAACCACTCCATCCCTCCCTATTTACAAAGACTTTGTTACCATTTTTTCATTTTCTCATGTCAATTCCATTCCCTTCATTCCTTTCCCCTACTCTTCCTATTTTGCCTTCCCCTTTGCACCTTTTCTTCCTATTGGACATTATCTGTTATACACTTTCAGTTTCTCACACTAGAGAAACTATTTGGTATTTACACGTGTGTCCTATTTATTTCACTTAAGAGTATTGCCTCAAAGTGCATCAATTTAGCTATAAATGTCCCTAATTTCTCATTTTTTATGCTGAGTAATACTCCATTTTATTTTAAAAAACACATTATCTTTATCTAGTTTCCAGTTGATGGGCATTTGGGCTGTTTCCAAGTTTTAGCTATTAGAAACTGTGGTGCTATGAACATGAGTGCAAATATATCACTGTGGTATGAGCCTTTTAATTCTGTGGGGAAGATGCCCAGCAGGGGAATAGCTGAGTCAAATGGGACTTCCAGTCCTAGTTTGAGGTATCTCCATACTGATTTCCACAGTGGGTGTGGTAGTCGACACTCCCACCAGCAGTGGAGCAGGGTTCCTCTTTCCCCACAGCCCCTCCAGCATTTGTTATTGGTTGATTTCATGATAGCAGCCATTCTTTCTGGAGTGAGGTGCAATCTCAGCATTGTTTTCCT
>NW_004624825.1:8443165-8456098 GCF_000247695.1 Heterocephalus glaber | reverse complement strand
GGTTGTGGGGAGAAAGGAACCCTTCTCCATTGTTGGTAGGAGTGCAGACTGGTGCAACCACTGTGGAGATTAGTATGGAGATACCTCACAGAACTAGGAATAGAGGTCCCATTTGACTCAGGTATTCCCTTGCTGGGTATCTTCCCCAGTGAATTAAAATAATCATACCACAGAAATATACGTGCATCCATGTTTATAGCGGCACAGTTTGTAATACCTAAAGCTTGGAAACAGCCCAAGTGCCCATCAACTGGAAACTGGATAAAGAAGATGTGGGGTTTTTTTCTTTATAAAATGGAATACTACTCAGCCATAAAGAATGCGAAACTAGAGACATTTATAGCTAAATGGATGCATATTGAGGCCATACTCTATGTGAAATAAATAGGACACAAGTGTGTAAATACTGAATAGTTGATCTAGTGTGAGAAACTGAAAGTGTAAATAAGAATTAACATGATTAAAACAAATAATTGATAATTTGAAATAGGGAGAAAAGTTCCAAGGGGTAGGAGAAGTGGGAGGGGCAGGGGAAAGGAAAGAAGGGAAAAGAAAAATTATAAGAAAAGGAAAAAATGTAAACAAAGTCTTTGTAAACAAGGAAGGGTGGAGGGGATGAAGGGAGGACAGGGAATAGGGAAAAAATAAGAACCAAAATACGTCATGTATAGGTACAAGTACCCAATGATAAATGTAAATGTATTGTATACCTAAAATTTACCTAGAAGAGAATTTAAGGAAAAAATATTCATTCTTCTTCACATGGGTTACCAAGTTTCCCTGCATCATATTTAGAAGTTCTCTTTGCTCAAGGGTACATTTTATATTCATTTGTGGAAAATCAAACGGCTGAATATTCTTAGTGTTTTTTCTACATCCTCTATTCTATTCCATTGGCCAATATGCCAGTTTTTGTGTCAATATTATGCTATTTATACTACTGAGGCTTTGTAGTATAACTTGAAATATGGGATTGTAATGTCTCCTGCCTTGCTCTTGTTGCTCAGAATTGCTTTGCTTATTCTAGATCTCTTTGGATTCCATATAAATTTTAAAATTATTATTTCAATTTCTGTGGAAAAGAAGTTGATAGTATGTTTTTATGGCATTGCATAAATCTCTATATAAGTTTTGGAAACATAATGCCTTACCTACTTTTCTCATTTCTGAGACAAAATACCCAACTTCCAAAGTTAAAGGAGGAAAGGTTTATTTTGCTTACAGTTTTATCCTCTACATTCCTATAGGCATTCTGTTCTGTGCTCTGACTAGAATCACTCACCCAGCTCTGCTTATGACATTCTAGCTTTTGTCTAGTCTACATCATCAAACCTATTAATACCCAGTAGAAAACTATAACCCAAAGATATATACAGTCAAGACCATAGTGATAAAGCTAGCTATAAGAAGGGGCTCTAATTGCTGACCCCTTCTGAAAGTTTCCAACTACAGTAGTGTCTCACCACTGTTATGAGTTATTAGAAAAAACTACAGTAAAATTTATAAGAGCTCAAGAGTTTTTAAGTTTTGTAGCTAAAATTGTTTTTTAAAATTATTAGATTTTTAATCTTTTTGCTGCTAAAAATTAAAAGGAAATTATGACAAAATATCAAAATTATAGTTAACCTCCATTAGTGATAGGGTCTAAGAGCCAGCAGGTTACAATCCCTATTTTAGTCCTTTAAAAACGGTTTCGAAACATGGCTCTTTCCCTGACTTGCTTTTTTACATTAGTACTTACACTTTGATTATACATGCTCTAATTTCTTTCTTTTTTTTCAAAATGACACAAATCATTTAATGTATTTATGAGAAATTTTATAGCTTGTATAAACAAAGAAGTATAAAAATTTAAGGCACAATGAATAACTATTTAAACATTACAAACTGGCCACTATTGGACAAGTGGTGAAAATAAAATTCAAAAAACATAAAACCTTCATGTCACTATCTTCTACAATCAGAAAGGTTTCTAGGTAAACTCTTAGGTAGTAGAACCACTCATTAGTAACTAAATAGCTGAGCTAATGATGCTATCTCAAAGTTAAAAACAAATGGGAAGAAGTTGGGCTAGCATGCTTTAGAGCTGTTAGTAAAGTATAATTTATGGTGACATTAATTACATTATCTCAAGATTGTTAAGCACTAAGTTATACAGTTTATACCCATGAATAAAAAGATGACCACATACTATGAACCACCATAGCATGAATCCACATAACTAAAGTCTCCTAAGAAGAGTTTATCTTTCCTAAATTTTTCAAATTTCAGTTAAAGAACTTCAAAGAACTTCAGCTTTCAATTTCATCTTTCAACTATCAGTTGAAAAACTTGAGCTTCAATTAAAAATTTAATTCATGTTTATTGACTTCCACAATAGGCCCACAGTATGTATTTTAAGTTTCTTTTAAGCTGTATTTTACATAAGTTTATGACTGAAAGCTTAAATGTTGTTTAGAAGGCTGTTAACATAACAATTTCTAAAAGCTCTTACAGTGTTGTTTTGGTTTGGGTGTTTTTAGTACTGGTGTTGAACCCAGGGCCATGCACATGCCAGATAAGTGCTCCACCACTGAGCTATATCCCCAGTTCTATGAAAAAGCTTTTAAGATCAGCATTTCTACAGTATTCCAACACATTCTTTTTATCCACATTTGTAAACATCTCAAGGTTCTGTATACATATTTAGGGATATTTTCAAATTAGCTTCTTAGTATATAAATTTGTTGTTGTTGTTTTTTGGTACCGGAGATCAAACTCGGGTCCTTGCGCTTGCGGAGCAGGTGGCAGAACCACTGAGCTAAATCTCGGGCCTAAATTTGTAAAGTTTACAAATAACCAAGTAGGTAGAGAAATGGCCAGCCTGGTTTAAGTAAACTGCGCTTCTTAGTGTTGCCACTTCAAAATGGTTATTCCTTTTAAGGAATAGTTAAATAATAGCTCTTGATAGTTAAATCTATATCTGTCTCCCAGCTCCTCAACCCCAGCTCTAGGAGTCTTTAAGGGCTGAATGAGTGATAGAAGCAAGATGCCTAGAATCAGACAGAATCAGATGTTACATTAATTTACTCCACAGCTAGTGTTAACTTTATGATCAAAGCTTATTAATTTTAATAACTACCGAAAAAGAATACAAGATTAAATGACGCATTAAAAAATGGAAACCCATATTAATATTGGTGTAATAAACACTTCTCCAAAACATGGCTATTCTCAATGAACTCAAAAAGTGCTTCCATCATGCTCATTTTATTACACACTCAGTGAACCATCCTTAGTGGAAATTAACATATATTAAATGTAAAGCTTAAAATGTAAGGCATGACATGAGAAAATGTAAGAGGGGAATCTTTCATTTTAATCTGAAATTACAGGATTACTGGCTCCAGTTAGCTTTAATCAAGTTTACTTTTTTCTCTTTACAAATGCACAGATAACAGACGAGCTTGCTAATTTAACTCTTCTTAATTTATTAAGGCCTTAATTTTTTTTATAAGGATCATTTTAAAATCAAAACATTGGGCTGAGGGTGTAGCTCAGGAGTAAAGAGCCTGCTAACATGCCCTGGGTTTGATCCCCAGCACTAACCCCCAAAAAGAAAAGCTAAAGCACTAATTCAATACACAGTGAAAGCAGAGTAGAAATATCCAAACTTCGGACCCAACTTTTACTAAGCCTAACAATGAAGAAACTTTTCCTTTCCAGATAAATTAATAATTTAAAATATAAATAATTGTTTTAAGTTCCACTGAATAGAGAATGTGAAAGTTCCTGGTACAAAAAAAATTTAGCATTCAAAGTCTGATAGTCATTTCATTCTATGGTGGAACAGAGCCTGGATTTTGTTTGCCTTCTATAAGTACTTCACAGTCTTTCTCCATTTCAAAATTAAGATTCGTAAACGAAGTGGATACCACTGTTTCTGGTTGATCTGTCTGAACAGTGCAATTAGCCTGTGTCTTACTCTGCTGGAATTGTCTTTCTGCTTCTTCAGACATCCTGTTTTCTTCTTCCTCTTCCTCCTCCTCTTCCTCTTCTTCCCCCTCTTCCTCCTTCTTCATCCGGTAATACTCATCAATGGCATATTGGTATTTTGGGGTGCTGATGCCCAAAACAAATGCAATCTTCTCTCCAAGAAAGTCACACACGGATCAATAGTAGGCAAAACATCTTTCTTTTCTAGGCCCTCAACCTCATCTTCATCTGTGCTGTATTCTTCCATTGTTTCGCCACTAACAAAGTGGATGACTCTCCTTGGGACTTTCTTCTTTTTTCCTATGACTCCTAGTTCTACATTTTCAAAGTCTCTTTCACTACTCATCTGCGGCGCTGAGTCCCTGAACGCCGCGGGCGCCTCAGCGCCTAACGCCGACACGGTGTCCGCTCCTTCCGCACAGCCCACCCCCGCTCCATCGTCGTTCAGGCCACCAGGCTGCTGGTCAGACAGGGAAATGGCCCATTACCCCAATTCCATCCCCTGCCTACCCGCCCAGTGGCTGACGGCGCGGCCGCAGGGGAAGAGGGGACTCAAGGGGGGCGCCGCCTATGGTCTAATTTCTTAAAAATTTTATTTATTCTTGGCTATTGGCTGCCAAATTCCAAGTGATCAATAGATATAATCGACAATAAATGTGCTAGACTTTTTAAAACCAAAATTCACCAGATTGACTTTATAAAGAGAGTTTATAATTGCTAAATTACAACATGATTTTTATTTAAGGCCTATTAAATTAGCTCCCTGAAGAGAGTCCCTCTCTGTGGTCTTCCCTACATCAACCCTTCTCAGCTCAAAGCAGTTAGATAGAAACTATAACCATTCTCCCCTAATCAGGGTCAGGATAGCTCTTTAGAAGAAGTATTATAGACAGCTAAGTCAGTTAGACACATTATAGGTCCTTAAAACATATGTCCATTGGATAACCCACAGGGACAAACCATTGTTGGCATGCTCACTTTTCCCTGAAAATACAATTACATAAACAAAAAAGGGAGAGTACAGCAAAATGCACAGTAAAAATGTGAGTACATGATAAAACTGTTTAATTTTCAAACTTTCCATAATACAGTTGAGCTAAAATGAGCCATGAAAAACTGTAACTACTCTATACAAACACACAAGTATCAGTGATGTTCTGAGTAATGTTTGATATATTTACACATTTTGTAATGTTTAAATTTGGTTAAACATATTTATCCCTTTTGTCAGTTATGGAGAAAACACTCAAAATCATTTCCACTAGTGTTGAAATCTTAAAAATCTGCTTAGAAACCTGTGGCACCAATGAAGGATGTACTCAGAATCTTTATTTGAAAATTTGTATCTTACTTTGTCAGAATCCACTGATTCTTCCCGAGATAATTGGAATTCCATGAGACATATATGTAGAAGAAAACCAAGAACTGAGTTTCAGAAATCAAGACTAGTAAACATATATTGCAGAGTGAATTTCTACAGACATTCCTATTGTCGTAGAGAAGAATTATATTGTCTCTTTGCAGAGAGTGTGACTTCAGCCTTTCACAGCTCCTGATCCTAGAGGAGAGGTGAGAAGCTCTTTCTGGATTCTCAGGGCAAGGTTTGGGTACAGGCAGCAGGTGCATGGGGGCACTGTGCCACGGCACAGAAATAGGTTCCTACATCTGTTGTCTGGGTGGCTGTGATGTGCAGGGAGCTGTCCTTCCTTTTTCCTCCAAATTGGGCTGTCAGCCTTTCCTGCTTCTTCACTTCTGCACCCTTCGTTAATATCATCAGGAAGACAGGACATCCTCCAGGCTTCTGTTTATACCACTGTAAATTGTTTAAAATGCCTGAGAAATTGCAGTATGTGGTGAAGTTCTCTCCTTCCTTGATGTACTGGAATTGAGGAGTTTGCTTTACCTGTTGTCCATGCCTCTCTGTTCAGAAGGACAGTCAGAAAGAAGCATCATATAAAGTTTAGCGAAATCCCTATTCCCTAAGGTACAATGGTCTTGATCTTTCTCATTTTTCATGCCCATTTTTCTCTCCTGCTCCCCATATTTCCATCATCCTTTCCTCCCCCTCATTTAGCTCTTATTTCAGATAGAAATAGAAAGCCAATTATCTGCCTGAAGATAATTTCCTACTATGTTGAAATTTTGAGAAGCAGCCCCGGATTTTGGAACTCACCTGACAATTGCATCCAGAAGATCAATAGGATTGTGATGAGCTGCATCCCTGTCTCTTCCTCTTGAGAAAGAACCACTGAGTCTGAGTGCCTCTATGTGAATTTCCCTAGCACAAGCTTCTTTCAGCTCTAAAAAAATAGTTGTGGTGTCTCACGCAAAGCTTGTTGTGTATTGGAAAGGAAGAGAAAAAGAGTGTCTGCAACTCGAGACAGTACATTGAGCTTTTGCCCACTTACTTCAGAGGAGAGTCTGTTTGCAGAAGCTGCGCCCCAGTGACTGATCTTGGAAACTGCTTACTCAATATCCAATTTTTTTAAAAGTTGCGTTCTAATTTAGGTGATAGCTATGTGTGTTAATGACTAGAAAGAAGATAAATATCAGTTTATCATTACTAATATTGTTCAGGAAGGTAAGATTTGCCTCACAAAAGTAGATTCTATTATTTAAAACTAGGGCATCAGAAGAAAACATACTTTGCCATTTCTATTGTCATCAAGAATCATGCTTGCCATGTAGCACATGCTTGTACATGAGCTCATGCAATATATTGGTTCACACATTTCAATAAATGTGGAAACGACTCATAATTTATTATTAGACAGAAAATCACTTCAAACAGAAAATGAAAAATACATTTTGCTCTTTGTAATACAGATTTCCTTTACAAATTATTCATTTAGAGTTGATTTCTACTGTCCTATTATGTTACTTGCACATATTGCAGTAGTGGGAGGCATTAATATAACTAAGAAGAAAAGTCTAATCCATTAAATATCATTTCCTGTATGAATGCTTACTTGAAACAAAAGCTTGAACAGAATAGCATCCTATTTTGTCTGATACATTCTATTGATACATTATATAGTGGAAAAATGTGGATGAGCACATAAATTAATTTTGGGAAAAGCTGTGGGACCCACAGAACTTTGGTTAGACATCATAGTATTTACTACTCTGGATTATAACTATACATTGATTTTCTAAGCTGACCTTATATATTTTGAGGGTATATATCCTTATCATCCTCAAGAAATGTGCTGTTTTGTGTGGTAATTAACAATCACATGGGAATCATTTAATTAAATACAATTTAAATTTTATTTTCTCATTCATGCAAGCTACATTTCAAAAGCTGAATAGCTACATGAAGCTAGTGTCTATTGGACAGTGCACATGTAGAACTTTCTTACCATCTCAGAAAGTTCTACTGGATAGCCCTGCTCTAGTATATAGAGTCTATAGAATTAAAGAATTTTGTCTATTTTGTTTGGTGATGTGTCACAAATGTACTCCCTAGTAAGTGGCAAGCACTTGATAAAAATGTCTATTGCTCACCAACATATCCTCAAAAGCATAGGTCAAGTATTTACCATACTTTTTGGTACACACAAGCACACACAAACAACATTTAACAAACATAAACTAGCTGTAACTCATATCTATGAATAATAGGCATATAACTGAAGCTGAGTACAGACATATACATATAATATACATGTGAAATGGCTAACACCACTGTGCATAATTTCCTTAGCCTAATTACATTTGCAAAGGCCCACAGTTCTGGGAGTGGACATATTATTTAGGATCCAACTATCAGTTCACTATGAAAATTTAATGTCTAAAGAGTTGCTGTGTAAATATATTACTGGTAGAAATCTCAACTTTTCATTTGCCACTAGCGAAATGTTAGAAATGTGGCAGAAAAGGATGGAAAATAAACATTAAAGGTAATATAGGGAAAGACTATGTAAATGACCTTCTATCTTTTACTATAGTTTTCACCTTAGAACTTATAATGGTTCTTCATTATCCCAAGACAAACAGGAAGTGATCTGATTGGGCATATTTCCTAATAACTCTAGTGTTTATGTAGAAGTTGGATTCCAGTAGAGAAACAATTAGGAAATAACTATGATCATCCAAGAGCATGATGAATACCTGTAACAGAAGGATAGCAAGGAGTATAGATATAAGGAAATAAATATGAGTGGTATTTGAGAGAAAGAATTCATATTATCTTGATAATTATGGAGCATTGTGCTTTATTAGTACTCTAGTTAGTATTTACTTGTCATAAGGAATACTTGTGGTAGGAAATGTCCAAAGATACCCTCATTGATTCTCACACCCTGTGTAATCTTCTTACACACTCAATCTGGTCTGGCACCATGACCCACTTTAATAAACAAAATGAAGCCAAACTAACATCATGGCAATTATTTGAGTAGAAATTAAATGGCCTGGTAGCTTCACTTTTGGAAGACCTGAGCCACCAGTTTAAACAAGCAGATTCCCCAATAGACAGACTGTGAGGTGAAGCCACCTACAAGGGCACATGGAAGGAGCCAGCCCTGAGAATAAGTACAGTAAGAGAGCAGTCCAGCCACCTAGGGAGACTATCTAGGACCTCAGCCAAGATTCTCAATCTCCTTCAAGGCAATAGGACACAAGGAAAAGGAAAGACACAGAAACAAGACTTAAACAGAAAGTTGGGAACTGGGCTGAGCCATGCCAAACATGTGCCAAGGACCCCAAGCAGCCAGGACCACTGGTATTTATTGATTATACAAGGATGAGTAAAATAGGGTAGGGGGTTATGTGTAACATTCAGTGATATCACCTGACACAGACAAAATTTATAAAAAGAGGATTAGTCATTCTTGGAAAAAGACCGGAATAGACCAAAGGTAGGGTGTGGTTAACTAGTAAGCTACTAAAACAATTAAGGGAGGGGTAGGTCTAGGAATGAAAAGTAGTTTGGAGCCACATGGTCCTTGGCTCCAATGTTATCTCACTTAGGAGCCCTGTAGCTTCACAGACCAGGACTTAGGTCTCTGCTACAGCTGTGTTGTGGGGGGGGGGATGCTCGCCTGCAGTGTCATCTGACATGCTCCTGTGAGTCACATAGGCTTCAGTCCAACGCCGAATACATTGTGGCCAATTATGGGGGAAAATGCCTACTCCATATTATAGCCTGCTCTGTCTTTGGTCACGGGAGTCTGTCAAAGAAGACCAGTTGAGTCCAGTCTTCCAGGAATTCCCACCAAGGCTCCAGATATGCAAATGATTATTTTGAGAAGTTCCAATAATTTAACACTTGCATATTTAAATGTTACTGTAAATGACTTGCAGAGCAAAAGTCTAGACAATTCTACATAAATACAACAATATTTGTCCAGTTTAATATTTTATAGCAGGTTTGAATGGCAGAGGCTGTAGAAATAATTTTATCTTTTTTGCATTCATTCAACAACTATATGTTGATTTCCCTACTGTGTGCTAGGCTGTGTGTCAAACATGGAGGATGCAATGGTGAAGGGGATAGAAAAGGACACCTGAACTAGTGGGAGAAGGAATAAAAGAGATTTAAAAAATAGGATAATTTTAGGAGATGATAAATACTACAAATAAGACCATATGATACTGTACTGGGATGGAGAGGTTCTCTTGGCATGAGACAGATATGGAGAGAAGACACCACTCTGTGATAACAGGTGAGGTATTTCATCTCTTGCATGATAAATTTTCTTTTCTTTTTTTATAGTAATTTTTATTATATATACGCAGCTCAGTACCCATAGTATTGTTCATTTAAAATGGCTGTTCACAAGTATAAACAATGAGTGATACTGTATATTATACCCCAGATGAAACATGATTCACTACATGCTGAACTGATTTCTTTTAAAACTTCAAAATATAATTTTATAATCAGGTACTCAATTACTGACAATTTTAAGCCATCATAATATCCAAAAAGGGTCAATGTACTTAAATTTAAATTTGTAACATTTCAATGCTATTTTGGAACACTACTTTCTATATGTTCACATTCATGTGAAAGAACACATCATTAATGATCCAAATGCAAATCAGAATTCTAGGTCTTAGTTCAATGTTGTAGTATTTCAAGTTAATTAGATAATTAGAAACCCACGACAAATCAGCTAAGTGATGAATAGATTCCTTCACTTTAGCATGACTAAAAAAACTATATGAAGTAGATAATATACCTTTAAAACATTAGAGATCTTTGTCCTTTGTTTATGACTTTTACTTTTTTGGTTAATACAGGTAGAATGTTTCTTTTTTTTTTTTTTTAAAGTACAGACCACTGTATTTATTACATGTTTAACACATTCAAATTACAGAATTCAACTCCGAAATAAGGTAATAAATGCCTGTTAAAGTGTTACTCAGTTACATTTTTTCTCCTAACATTTTAACACAGCAGAATACCTTAAGACACGTGTATAAATTCAGTGCACTTTCAGTGGCTCACAATCTTGAGACAAATGTGACGTTTGCCCATAAAAAAAGACAAAGACTTCAATATTTGAAAAATATTACTGATATGAATTAAAAATAAAGGAAAAATGAAACACTGCACTTTTACCATGACTGTTCTGGCAGCTGACGGCCTAACACTGTTAAAGGACGCTCCCGCGTCCGGCACACCCTGCACATGCGCACTGCCTAAGGGCTCAGTTTTGCCATGCAGCTTCTCTGCGGGTCACCACGGCTCCTCCAACCCCCAGGCCTGTCTCCCACCTCCCCAGGGACCACTCTGGTGGGGCCTGAGCTCCTCCCCTTTCCTGTGGTCCCTTATTCCTCCAGGTCTCCACTCTCAGCAAAAATGCCGGGCACAAAACTCACCTAGCTGAGCTTCCTCTCAGAGCTCTGCGGCCAGGTGCCACCCTTCCCTGACTGAACAACGGCTAAGAGGAAAGATAAGGAGTCTGGCCACAGAGCTCAGCCTCCCTAGCTGAGGACCACCCTCTACGATGCAGACAAGGCTGATGGGCCTGATTTAGAACTTAAAACATTCAATGAGTCTAGGTAGACTATATACTGATCTAGAGTTCTTTGTATCTATTCTTTCCTTTTTGGTACCAGGGATGGAACTCAGGACCTTATGCTTTCAAGGCAGGTGGCAGAACCACTGAGCTAAATCCCCGGCCCTCTAGTAACTATTTTTAAAATCATAAAAATATAAAAATTGCACATATTCTATTAAACATTTCAACGGAAACCTGTTACCCTACTTTTGATTAGTGGGTTCAGAAAGAACAAAAGCGATGTCATGTTCTCGGTGGCTGACCCAAAATTGTGCCCCCAGCCCTGGACCTGATACCAATGCACATCTCCTGCCACTAGACAGCTGTGTGCTCCAGGCACGTCTCACGACAGTTACTGCTGCCACTCGTGAACACGCCGTGACCCCTCCAGGCAGCTGCCACACATTGTGAGCATCTGACCCCATTATGCTAACCTGACCCCGCCTTAGTGACCCTGGATACACGGAAGCACCGGGCACTGTCTGCACCACAGGCTGCTCTGTGCCCGCTGCAGAGTGAGAGCCTGACCTCTCCACTGTCAGAGCAGCAGCAGGTGAGGGGACCCTGGGGACAAGCAGGAGTGGAGGCGGCTGAAAAGCCAGCTGTGTGGCCAGCAGCCCTCCACATCAGCAGAGTCCTCCACTGCCACAGCCTGGGGTTCAGCCTGAGCCTGACCTTCTGGAAGTCACACGGAGATCCAGTCACCCGTCACTTTCAGCAAAGTTTCACTCATGTTTTTAGGAATAAAATTAATAAAACGTTACATTTTTAAAATGATTAACTTAAAAATTAATCCAAAACAGTGCTTTTATTTGTGTTGTGCACGCTACTGACTACCGAACTATCCCAACCCAGGTCCTCGTGGCACCTGTATGAAGCGTGAGTGATGAGATGATTGAGAAGCAGAATGCTGGCCAGGTGAGCTGACCCACCAGCGCCGAGCACAGTGACTTCAGACTGTTACCTGAACCGCTCTATGCTGACGTGTCAGAACGCATGAATTAAGGGACTATTTTCTGCAGCACCATAAGGTTTTATAAAATACTACTTTAGAGTCGCCCGGAACACATGCCGAATCAGCCCGCTGCAGACAGGCAGGTCTGTGCATGCCCTACCAAGGTCCTGAGTCATGCGGAAGACGCCTAATCACCCCGCTGCAGACAGGCAGGTCTGCCCATGCCCTACCGAGGTCCTGAGTCACACAGAACATGCCGAATCAGCCCGCAGCAGACAGGCTGGTCTGTGCTTGCCCTACAGAGGTCCTGAGTCACGCAGAAGACGCCGAATCACCCCGCTGCAGACAGGCAGGTCTGTGCTCGCCCTACCGCTGTGCAAAGTCACTCAGAAGACGCCAAATCACCCCGCTACAGACAGGTAGCCACCTGATTCCACACTACAAAGACGCAGAGGACACCAGACCACCAGACCAAGGTACTGAGTCCCACTGTTCCTGGCTGAGATGTAAGGGCTTCTGAGCCATCGTCCCACTGCTCCTGGTCCAGAGGAAGGGGCTTCCTGGTCACCATCACTCCCGCTACTCCCAGCCCAGAGGAAAGGGCTTTTGGGCCACCTTCTGTCCCGCAGCTCCTGGCCCAAAGGAAGGGGCTTCCAGGCCACCATCTCCCCCACCGCTCCCGGCCCAGAGGGAGGGGCTTCTGAGCCACCATCCCACTGCTCCTCGTCCAGAGGAAGGGGGTTCCTGGCCACCATCCCTCCTGCTGCTCCCAGCCCACAGGAAAGGGCTTCTGGGTCACCATCCCTACCACTGCTCCCGGCCCCTGGCCCACCTCACCCAGCTCAGAGGAGGTAATCAAAATGAGAAAACACATAAATAAGTCTCAAAACCAGACTTCCAGATCATCTACAGCAACCCCAAAGGGAAATGAGATGGAACACTCTGATACTCAACCACCTGGACCCACTGAACTGCCAACAAAAGGGGATC
>NW_004624825.1:8344040-8367690 GCF_000247695.1 Heterocephalus glaber | reverse complement strand
ACAGACATTCAAACTCTTTCTATTTAACCACTCTCGTTACAAGTAACCATCCTTGTTTTTGTGCCAGCTGCATATCCAGGATTCATTATGTTCTCAACAGACTCAGAGGTCTCTCAAGGTTATTTCAACCTTTCGCTCTCCACAATTCATGGCTTCCATTTCTTTCTTATGCTGGGTATTCATGGTTTCCATCATGGTCCTGAGGTCATCTATTTTTTAATCTGTTTCTGTTCTAGAGTTTCTAATCATGTCTTTCATTCTGCTCACCATCCCTGTGGTTATCTGGGAAATGATTTCTGTTTTGAATTTTTCTAGAGCTTCATTCATCTCTTTTGTTACTTCTGTGTCATCAGTGTAGGGTTTCCAGGTGATTGATTAACAGACTTTTCCACCTCGTTTCTCCCAGAATTTGCCTTTGGTGAACTGGTAGCCCGATTTTGTGTTGTGCTTAGGTGTCTTCTCATTTTTATTTTTGTTGTTGGCACTCTTTTTGGTTTAATTCCTGGGTTGATACTTACATATTGCTTAATGTAAGTATCTTTGTTGCTTGTATTTAGTACTTTTATGGAATGATGGTTTCCCAGAAGTGTCTTCCATGTATATCTGGCCTTTAGGTTTTGAGTCTCTAATGACTCTTAGATCATCATGCTTTCAGTATACCAGGAAGGACAACAGATTCAATCAATCACATCACCTTAGTCCAGGTGATAAAATCAGCAACAAGAATGGCATCAAGCACAGTTTAGAAAATGACAATTTGTGGTAGTTATTAATGTATTACTTTTAAACATGTTAATTAAATCAAAATTGAGGACCAGCCCAAAATATGTTTATAGTAAATAAATTCTTCAATATAGCAACTTTGCCCTTTGGTATGGGAACTTAGAAGGAGTTGGGGATGGAGGGATAGATAGGTATGCTTAGGGAAGGGTTAGAAGTGAGGTCAGAGGGCAGAGATAGATCACACAAACTCTAGGAAGTTGTTGAAGAAAACAGGAGAAGACAGAATGAAAGAACAAACACAAAAACAGAACAACCTAACCCAAAAGGGAGGCTAGAAACTGTATTCACTTTCCTTTAAAACTAATGACAATCAAGAGAAGGAAAAAGAAAAGAAAAAGAAAAAAAGAAATTCGAATTACAACAGAAACAGGAATAAATAGGGAGAGAAATGAAGAACAAGATAGGAGAGAGAGCGCAAGAGAGACAGAGAAAGAAAAGAAAAAAGGAAAAGAAAATAAAGGAAAATTTGAAAAGGGAAAAGAATAGATAAAAATTAGAAAAAATATTAAAAATAAGAGAAAAAATTACTTTGAAAATAGAAAATAAAATTAAGGGGCCTCCTTCAGGGTATGTCTCTGCTGTCAGTATAGACAGTGTGGGCGGGAGTTTGCAGATCTAAGTCTATTAGTCTCAGCAAGCCAGCAGCTGTCCCCTGAGTTTCAGGCTGATTTCTGCCTGCAAGGCCCAAGTTGAGATCTCTGACCTCCTGCTGGATTGAACTCTGCAAAGTTCTACTAGGTTCTACTGCAGGTTCCAGCTGCCCTTCTTGTGAAGATAGTCCAGGTTCTGATGGGAGATGGTAATCCCTGCAACTTACTAACTATGGTGGTCTGGTGTGCCTTTATTATAGAGATTTTCTTCACTTTTCCAGTGGGCTTCAACTTTCATCTAGGAAGCCTCAGAGAGGCCCTCTTTCTCTTCACTTCTGTTCTATCTTCTGGAGCTCAGATCAATGTCTTTTCTGACCCAGTGCCCCTCTGTGGTGTGGATCCAAGTGCTGGCTTTGCCCAGTGGCCAGAGGTGTGTGTGTGTGTGTGTGTGTGTGTGTGTGTGCACGCGCATTGGTTGGTGCCTATCCAGCTCTGCTCCTCTGTGCTGAAGGGGCGGGGGGCTGGACATCCCTCATGATGCTTGGGACCTGCGGTCCTCTGCAAGACATTTTTAAAAGGAAAACCAGAGATTACCCTTGTCTTCAGTTTTAGCTGTCTGGAATAATCAAGTAATTACCCAAGACCAGCATAGCCAAAATGTAGTTTCAATATTTCCCATAGAGAATTCAAAACTTAATATTTTGAGCCTATACATTTTCCTTTTTATATTTACTATGATTTCCCCAACTGAAAAATAAATAGGAAATATAAGACATGGACCAAATCCTTCTCTACCCATCACCCTCTGGAGTCTCCTATCATGTATAACAGGGCAGTTTTCCATTATAGGTTGTGACATAACTGTAATCCTTCCTGACATGCAGATACTTTTAACCTTTCCAAATTTCTAAGAAAAATGTGCATACATTTTAAAATCATCAAATTAAAATGGAAAGTCTTCTTGCTCAGCTATTAATTCTTTTCTGATACTTGGTAGATGTTACTCAAAGAAAATTCCTCTCCAAATTTTTTAAAATTAAAAAAATGCCACAAGTGCAAGGACCCAAGTTCGGTCCCTGGTACCAAAAAAAAAAAAAAAAATTAAAATGCCTCTTTTGTTATTACCATTTTCTAAAATTGTACACTTTCATCCACCTCTTTGCATAATCATATCCCCAAGACTAAATCACTCAGATCCCCAGGATGTCTTCTTGGCTTCTTCTCACTGTCCTAGGACAGGGTCCTGTTTCTATTCTTATGGGTGGATTTAAAAAAGACCAATATTGCCAGTGGACATCCTAAATATATTTCTCTATACAATTTTTTTTAAATCCCAAGTATCCAATTATTTGCTTTCCTATTATTTTACTACAAATCTCTAAATTTTAATATTTTAAGACATAATCACAATGCCTTTATTGAACCTAAAATTTAATGCTAACTCCTTAATGTAGTCAAATATGCAATATACATTCAAATTTTCAATTATTCTATAATTTGTTTGATTCACAATCCATTCTCAAGCATAAAACTGTGACTGAAAAATTTTCAGATTCTTTTAATATATTAGTTATGCTATATTTGGGTTCTCTAGGACTAGTCAATAGAATACATATGTATAATTATGCTCTGCAAAGGGATTTATTAGGTAGGCTTACTGTATAAGAGGTGAGAGAGTTCACAATAGCCTTCTGCCTACTGGAGAGCCAGAGGATTCAGTAACTGCTCAGGCAAAAAGATGGAAGCCAAAGAACAAGGATCAACCATGCAGCACCAGTCCAAGGTCAAAGGCCTGGAATATCACTGAAGTGTTGTTGGTGTGAGTCTACACTGGAAGGCTGAAGAAATTGATGTGGGAACCAATGTCTGAAGATGATGGCAACAAAGGACAACCTGCTTAGGGAGATAGGAGTGTTTCCAAATTGGCACACTTCCCTTTTCTTTTCCTGTTTATTCCATCCAGAGTATAAGCCTATTGGTTGGTGCTACCCACAGCCAGGATGGGTCTTCCCTGCTCCGTTTATTGGCTTACACATTAAGCATTTACAGACACTAAACACTGGGCTTTACTAACCGGCTAGGTGTACTTAATCCATTCAAGGTGAAATAATTTCACAATAGATTCTCTTATTACTTGTAGGAATTTTTTTTGAGACAGGGTCTCGCTATGTAGGTCAGGCCTTGAACTCACTATGTGCCCAGGCTGGCCTCGAACTCATAGCAATCCTTCTGCATCAGCCTCTCGAGTGTTGGAATTACAGGTGTGCACCACCATCTGGCCCTTGTAGCTTATTGTTAAAAAATTAATGTTTCTTTTCTTGTCCTTATAGAAGTTTCCACACTATGGGGATGTTGCCTATGAATGATTTGTGATAGGTTTGATGTATGTCTTTGTCCTTTGTCCTTACTATAAATTGATATTGTATCTAGATGGCAATCTGTTTTAAAATCTAGAGAACAAGAACCAAAAATGTTTTTTACTTCTATTGTATTGGAAGAGTATTGGATTGAGTTACTTCAAGTTCAACTAATTTTGTTTCTTTCTGTTTGGAAATGTTGAAGAGCACTAGAGTTTATAAAATACTGATGGAGTGAAACATTAGGGATTCTACCTTACTGTAGGGGAGAGTACATAATTGGCATAGTGCTCTTTATTGTGTCTGCTGGGCAATTTCCATTTTTTCTAAGACAGGGGAACTTCAGTTAAGAAATCATGTGGAGTGCTTTGTGAAGGTAACAAGGGATGAGAGAGCAAAAAGCTGTTGAGTCTGAATCTCATTGTCAGAAATAAGATGGAAATGAGGGAGAATTAAGCAAAGGATATACATGGTGGGTAGGTTATAGTAGAGCCAAAGGCAAATTCTACAATTAGAAAATTAAAAAGGGATGAGGGGTAAAATTCAGAGATTCTTTGTATCACTTGTTATTGTGTCTAATATCTACCTTCATTTTTTATATACCAAAAATAAAATTAGAGTGGATCACCTCTAAAAGTTATAGATACAAAATGACTCAAGATCCTGGACACCACAATGAGACTGAGATACTTGTGCTAGCATTTTTGTTGTTACTGTTCATTAACTTTAGCATGGGCCACTTAGCCCAGGGAACTGGAACAACACTGCAGTATAAATATCTAATGCAAGACCAGAGGTTCTGAGATGTGGGATATGAGGTGATTAATTTGGGGTAATAACTGAAGAGGGAAATGGTCATTAGAAACTATCAGGGACTATTATCTGAGGGCCTCATCAATCATCTTATTTATAGGGGCTAGAATAGGCCCCAGTTATCCACCAGGGTATAATGACATCACATCCCTGAATTCACCAAGAGGCTCCATGTATTATAGCTTCTTCACACTGTCCTGTTCACTAGTGATAAACTTGTAGCCCTGTAGCCTGACTCAGATAGGACCCAAAGACAAAGCAACAAGCCTTCAACATCTGATAAACTCTGCCCTCCTGTTTGGCTCTGGAGAATGTTGGATTTACTATATCACATTCTTCCATCCTGTGGCATTACGCCCAGTGCCCCCTGACACAGCATCAGGCCTGCCTAATTTTTAAACAGGTAGGCAGATCATGTTCATTCTGTTCTCAGCACCTGCAAACATTTGACAGTGCAACCCTTTTCTAGATAGGGCTTTGATGTTGAAGAACCTCCACTTAGGTGCAGTGGTCTCAGATGCTCTAGGAAGGAAGAATTATCCTCACTTTACAAGGGATGTTTGGCTTCCCTGTGACTCTCCCCTGACTTAGGACATCATAACAGAAGCTGTGTCATCTGGAGGTCCAGCCATCTGGCAAAGATAGCAACCTCATGTTTGTCAAATGGTCACCTTCTACATTACCTGAGTCTCCCCTGCTGAGAAACAAAAGTGCCCAATGCCTTGTGAAAGAAACAATACATCATATTCAAGTAAAAGCATTTTATTTAAGTTAATATCTATTTTCTTTCTTCCTCCACACTTCTCATTTCCTCCCCTTTCTCTCTTCTCTTTTTTCCCTCTTCTTCCTCTTTTACCTCATTGTCCTTCTCCTGCTCTTTTCCTCTTTCCTCACTCCTTCTCTCTCTCCTACCTAGCTGCATAGTACAGCAGCTCCGGTGTGTTGAAAGTGGGTGACTTCTAGGCTGCTCTCCTCCCTGAGGGCTCACTTTGGCTCCTCAGTATTATTGTTATGTTATTATGCGTGTACAGCACCATGGGAATTTTATAACAACTGGTTGTCCTTTTGCAAATAAAAATGTGTAGCTACTGTGTGTTGGCACTAAACAATATAATGAAATAAGTGCTCTTGTGAGACTAGAAAATCTTGGAAGGAACTACTCACCAGGAGCTACCTAGTCATCCTTCAAGATTTTGCAGATGAGGAAACACAGGGCACATACATTGTTTATGCAGTGAACTTGAGAACATCAGATGAGCACTCTGTCTGCTGAATGTTCTATATTAGATACCACTATATCCCACTGAACATGACATCCATAAAGGCGGGAATAAAGTCTGTCTTGTAAATGACTTATCCTCAACTTTACCATATAAACAGTCTTTTGAATAACAAACTACACTACAGTTTCTCAAACTGGAAGAGACACCATCACCCACCACAATATGTGAGGAGAAAGCAAGACTAATTTTCTGAAATGTTACATTAATTCAGGTATGACTGTCTTGTGAATTTGTTTGTAACTCATAACTAATAATTTTTTCTTTTTACCATTATTTTTTAATTTTTTAAAATTAATTTTATTGGTACATTTTAGATAAACATAATGATAACATTCATCAAATGGAACTTGTACCTGTACGTGATATATCTTGATTCTTTATTTCCCCTTTCTTTCCCCTCCATTCGACTCCTTTCCCTTATTTACAAAAGTTTTCTTTCCATTTTTACTTCTATTCTTTTTCCTTTTACCCCCACTTCCCTATTTCCCCTTCCCATTTGAACATTTTCTTTCTGTTTCACAATATCTACTATACATTTTAGTCCTTAGATACACTTTTAGTTTCTTACACCAGAGAAATCATGTGATATTTGAACATGTGTGTCTGATTTATTTCACTTAAGAGTATGGTCTCAACGTGCATCCATTTACCTAGAAATGTCTCAGGTTTTCCCTTCTGTATGGCACAGTAGTTCTCCATTGTATTAAAAAAAAATCTACATCCATTCATTGATTGATGGGCATTTGGGCTGTTTCCAAGATTTAGCTATCACAAACTTTGCCTCTATAAACATGGGTGTGCATATATTACTGTGGTATAATCTTTTTAATTGTTTTAAGAAGATACCCAGAAGAAGAATAGCTGGGTTGAATGAAACCTCTAGTTTTAGTTTTTAAAGGAATCTCACATGATTTCCACAGTGGTTGCACCAGTCTACACTCCCACCAACAGTGGAGGATGGTTCCTTTTCCCCACAGCTAGCATTTTATTGGTTGATTTCTTGATAATAGTCATTCTTTCTGGGGTTAGATGGAATCTCAGGGTTGTTTTAATCTGTATCTGTTGAATGACCAGTGATTTTGAACATTTTTTCAGATATTTATTTGCTGTTTTTATCTCTTCATCTGAGAAATATCTATTCATTTAAGATGCCCATTTTAAAATTGGGTCTTTAAATTTGCGGAGGGTCTGATTTTTTTTAGTTCTTTATATATGTCCTAGATGTTAGTCCTTTGTCTGAGGAATAGCTGGTAACATTTTTTTTGACTTTGTAGGTTATCTCTTTACTCTGTTGGTTGTTTCTTTTGTTGTACAAAAGTTTTTTTAGTAAGATGAGATCCCAGTTATCGGAGGCCAATTTCCTTTGACTGCCTAGAAAAGGAAACTGAGAGGGCTAAAGAAAAAAAGACAATAAAAATTCAAAGTAGATGGGGGGCCTGGAGGTCAGTGCCTTAGTGTGGCCAAAGACAAAAACTCTCAGAGATAGCCACTGTTTATTGGATGCACAGTAATTGGAGGGAGTATCAGGTGACTTAAGGCTCAGCGGTGATCTTGTCTGATGCTGTGCCAATGAAAATCTTATGCTGTTGACAGAAAGGAGAGCATTCGCAGGACTAGGTGGAATGAGCTGGGCTGATAAGCAACTCATTCTTCCCCAGGTGAAACCTTTTTTGTGCATTACTACTTGGTTCTCAAGGAACGAGGATGTCTTCAGCTGATGTTGTCTTGCCTTTGAGTGCCACAGCTTCACAGACCATTGAAGCCTCAGCTGTGATAGGAGGCAAAACAGTTTTGTTTCCACATGCCATACTTGACTCATGGGCAAGGCAATGTTGGGCCTTAGACAGCTATAGCCATACTTTGATTATGAAATGATTTTTTCCCCAAAATTTACATGGAAATGCTCCCGACATTCAGTTGTTGATTCTTTGTGACATTTCCTGTTCAATGGGGGTTTTGTTCATGAAGTCGGCCTACACCTATGTCTTCAAGAGTCTTTACCTATTTGATCTTCCAGCAGATTTAGTGTTTACATTTGAATTTAGATCTTTGATCCATTTTGATTTTAGTTTACTGCATGGTGAGAGATAATAGGTCTAGTTTTAGTCTTTGACATGTGGAAAGCCAGTTTTTATAGAACAATTTATTAAAGAGGCTATCTTTCTTTCAGTGAATGTGTTTGACCCCTTTGTCAGAGATAAGATGGCTGAGGGTGTTTGGAGTTGTTTCTGCATCTTCTAGTCTGTGCTATTGATCCTCAGTTCTGTTATTTTGCCAGTACCATGCTGGTTTTATCACAGTAGCTTTGCAGTATAATTTCAAGTCAGGGATTGTAATGCCCTTTGCCTACCTTTGTTGCTCAGAATTACTTTTGCTATTCTAGTTATATTCTGGTTCCAAATCAATTTTGAGATTGCTTTCACTAAATCTGTGAAGCAAGCTATTGGTATTTTGATAGGGATTGCACTAAATCCTTAAAACAATTTTGGGAGCATGGCTATTTTCACTATATTGGCTCTTCTTACACAAGAACAAGGGAAAATTTTTCTTTTTCTGATGTCCTCTTCAATATCCTTTTTCAGAATATTGTAGTTTTCAATATAAAGATATTTTACTTCCTTCATTAGGTTGATTCCTAAGTATTTCATTTTTTTGGATGCTATTGTGAAAAGTACTGTTTCACTGATTTCTCTCTCAGTGAGTTTGTTATTTGTACAGGAATGTTATTGATTTTTGAGTGTTGACTTGTATCCAGCTACACCACTGAATTGGTTATTAAATCTAGAAGTCTTTTGGTGGAGTTTTTGGGATCTTCTTTGTAGATTTTCATGTCATCTGCAAATAATGATAATTTAACTTCTTCCTTTTTTATTCTTATTCCTTTTATGTCTTTCTCTTGTCTAATTGCTCTGGCTAATGTTTCCAGAACTATATTGAATATGAGTGGTGATACTGGGCATCCTTGTCTTGTTCCTGATTTTAGAGTGAAAGCTTTAAGTTTTTCACCACTTAATATGATATTGGCTGTTGGTTTGTCATAGATGGCTTTTATCAGATTGAGATAAAGACCATCTATTCCAATTTTCTGTAGAGTTTTTATCATTAATGGGTGTTGGACTCTGTCAAATGCTTTTTCTGCATCTATTGAGATGATTATGTGGTTTTATCCTTGGCTCTGTTAATACAGTGTATTACATTTATAGATTTACATATGTTCAACCATCCCTGGATCCCTGGTATGAATCCTACTCCATCATGGTATATAATCTTCTTGATGATTTGCTGCATTCTGTTTACCAGTATCTTATTGAGGAGTTTTGCATCTATGTTCATTACGGAGATTGATGTGTTGCTCTCTTTTTCAGTTGGATCCTTCTCTGGTTTTTATATCAGGGTAATCCTTGCTTCCAGGAATGAGTTTGAGAGTATTGTTTTCCTTTCAATTTCATTGAAGAGTTTGAGGAGAGTGGCATTATATCTTCTCTAAATTTCTCCAAATGGCTTGGTTGGCTCTTACTCTAATGCACTGCCAGTGGTTGTAGCTCTCATGGCTTCTGCCTGGGGCCAGCTCTGCTCCCTCCTTGCAGTTTTCCTCTGATGATACACATCCCTGGCTTTTCCAAACTTCTGGGGACTCTACTGCACCTTTGGTTTCACACTCAGAGCTTCACACATTGTTCTCTTAGGGGCACACTTCCTGACCTCCCAGGCCTTCTTCTGAAATTGGGATGAAAGCCTTCCTGACCCTACAACTCTTGCATTCTGCATGTACCTAAAACCGGCACTACATGGATGATACCAAGGTCTATTGTCCAGAAGGAACATTACCCAGGCTTCCTTTTCTCTTGACTGTACAAGTCACTCAGTACCTATGAATGAAATGTGAAAGAGCAACTTTCCTAGGCCACTGCCTTTCTGGAACATGATGCTCTGGGGCTCTCTTCTCAAAGCAAAATCTTTCACTTTTGCAATTTTGAATAAAAAAAACCAATGCAGTCTTGCTGGTTCTTATGTTCTCAGACCATATTTTCCGCTGTATTATTCCTTCTCAGCAATCAAGATCTCCTCTGCTATATCTTAGCAGACCATAGCTTTACTGGTTCTTCCTGTCTGGTTACACTCAAAACATTTTAAATCATTCTGCTGGGCACTTTGCTCTCAATTCTAAACATAGATCTGGCTAAAAGTCCCCAACAGTAGCCATGCCACCACTTGAACATCAGACTGTCTTGAAATTTCTTCTGAAAGATTAGACTGCTGCCCTTAATCTCAGTCTCAGGCAAAGTCTCTGAACATAAGCAAAATGCAGACAAACTTTCTGCCAAGCCATAACACATATTGTCAGAAGTCCAACAGCCAATGCAGTCTTTCTTCCTAACAGAAACTTCCTGAGATTGGTCTTTACCAGGACCTTTACTATCAGCATTCTGGTCTTCTGAGCTCTGATCAGAATCTCCCATACAGTACAACATACAGAATTCCAGCTCTGCTTTTTCAACCAGTGTCTCTGAACCTTTCTGAACTCTTTCCATGAGCCAGTCCCAAAGGCTCCTGAACCATGTGGTCAGGTATAGCTACTATAGGAAATCTGAACCTCGGAAAGACTGAAAGTCACTCAAAGGAGTAGAGGAAAGCTTTATTGACCACTTGGCCTAGAGAAGTTCACACTTTAGAAAAGTCTGGGCCCAGAATGTCAGAAGTGGTATAGTTTTATACAGTAGTTTAAGTTGGGTTGGGCTTGGGATGAGCAATGTGTGGTTTTACAAACACAGAATTTTTTAGCAAATAAGCAGATAGTGTAACTGACTTGAGGTCAGGGCTTCCTTTAATAACAGGTTGTCCACATAACATAACAGGACACTTAGGGATAATATAACAGGATATACATTGTGAACACTGAGGCCAACAGGATAGATATGACAAGAGTTAGGGCTAACAGAAAGAACATGGCAGTATATACATTATGAATGCTAAGGTTAGCAGGATATATATTACAGGAGTTTAAGGCTAACAGAAAGAACACGACAAGATGTACATTGTGAATGCTAAGGCTAGCAGGATATATTTGTGGTGGTTTACATTGTGGCTATATTTCAGTATAAAGTATCACCTATTGGAAGGGGTTGCAAATCCACTTGTTTCTGGGCAAATAGGAGTAAAATAAGAGCATGGGCATTTTAAAGCTTAAAGGTTTTAAAAATTTCTGTATTATTGCCACAGGAATGACCCCACTTCTCTGGTACCAAATTCTGTATTAGTTACTTTTTCTCATTGTTGAGACAAATACCTGACACCAAAAAGTTAAAGATGGAAAGGTTTGTTTAGCTCACAGTTTGCAGAGGTTTCAGTGGATAGTTGGTTGGCTCCAAGGCAAGATGGCAGGCAGACAGGCATGGTAGAAGAGAAACAGTTTATGGCAGGCAGAAGGCAGCAAAGCAAGCAAGAACACTAACACTTTAACATTTTACATTTAGATTATTTCAGGCTGAACTGAACGTTAAATTTGCATAAATTTAAAAATGAAATAAATATACATCAAAGTTATTATGTGTTCAGGCAGAATTTTTGACTTTTGCACTATAAGGTCCAATATTCCTAGATCTTTCCATTTTTGTAGGTGAGCAAGAAATCTGATTTTAATGTGCTGAGTGATTTTTAGATGTTGAAAAACTGACCAAGAGACCTTTAAAAACTGTGTGGAGCAAAAGAAATAAATATCTTTATTTCTTAGCACTGGTTGTAATACCTGAGGGGAAAAAATATACATTTAGACTGGAGTAAACACTGGAGGAGATCATTTGTGTGTTAGTTGCCTAACAGTTGCTATTCTAGTTGTGACCCCTTGTCTTCTTCAAGGATTCAACAGGGTCAGAAACAAAACTGGAAAGGAAAAGGGGAAAGTAAGAGATTTGATAGGGCAAAACAAGTTTTCACCTTGACTACCTTACTCTTTAGGTAGACTCTTAATGGGGATAACATAGATGCTTTCTAAAGAAAATAATCATGCCACAAAAGAGAGGAGTCAGATAGAGGAAACTTGAGGAACATTAGGAATTTATTCTCTTTGTAAAAGAGGTTGCTAGTATGATTATGGATTATTTCTATATTAAATCATTTATTCTACCACTTAATATTATTTTTGACAAATATCCATCTAAATCATTTATATTAAAATGTTTTGAAGCATTGTACATAATGATAAACACATAAAGGTACTAGTGATTCTGAAACTTTAACAGATCATAAGTACAGTCTGAAGAGAGGTTTTTCTCATAATAGATGTATCCATCCAACCACCTGTGCTGCTCCAACCATAGCAACTTCCTTTTTGGGATGGTGACTCCCTGCCTAAATCCCTACAGCCAGTGCCTACCTCAGGGAGACTGTGAGGTTTTTGTACACCTCCTTCCAGCAGTCGTCTCACTGTAGTCCCTCTCAGAGGCCAGAAATACACTGCTGAGCCCCTGGGCTGGGAGGCTGTGCTGGTGAGTCTGAGGGACCTGGCTGCTTCTGAAAGCTCAGAGAATCTGTAGCATTGTGCTCATTGTAAGTGTCCTGATGAAAAAGGGGAATCATTTCCCCATTAAGTGCTTGTTTGTACCAGAATCAGTAAAGAGCCTGAACCTTGTGCTTGTGCATATACTTACCAAGACAGAGGAGGTGATAGCTTCCCCACTAATGATCACCATAGTGGGAGCTCTTCCTCCTACTAAGACATTCTATGCTCTGTGTCAAATCTGCTTCTTAATTTTGCACCTTATGCTCAAGAGGTAGAAGCAAATTTACTGGGCTGAGTGATGTGTCCTGATGGAACATTATCAAAGACAATAGAATACCTGTTAAAAATATCACTAGTGATCAGTAGTGTTCAAGATCCATTGGCATTTGTCCCTGGCACCACATTCTGTAAAATCTTTGTGATCTCAAAGTATTTAAACTTATCTTTCATCCATTTAAATATAAAAGTCCATAAGAGATCACATATTTACATTAAGACTAGGATCATATAATTTAGTACGACTGGCTTGTAACCCTCTGCTGCCCATCTTCTGGTTTTCTGATGAGTTTCTCAGCAGTGGCCCAGGCTCTGTTTTGAGACCATATGTATCAGAAGAGAAAATGTGGGAAGCTGGGCTGAAAAGTACTGCTCAGTGTCAGAGAATATAAAAAAAGATCACCAGTCTCAGTCAGGAAGCAGGCAGCATGGCTGGCTGAGTTTCAGCAGAATGTTTTGTTCTGGGATACAATAAACCTGAGAGTATTCTTCCTCTTGGTGCTTGATCCTTCTTTAAAGGGTCAAAGAGTAAATATTTTAGACTTTGAGGTCATACAATTTCTACTGCTACTGTGCTACTCTGGTCTTTTAGCACCAACAGAGCAGTGGTAAATGCATAAATGACCAGTGTGGCTGCTTTCCAGTTTATTTATTAATACAAGGAAGATGCTATTCTATTTGACCTTTGGTCTGTAGTTTTCTGGCCCCTGCTACACTCTCAGGATTTCTCCAAACATCCATGGACTGAGTCACAGAACTCACTAAGCCTTATTTTCCTATTTGTTTTCTCACAACCTTATCACATGCCTTTAGGAGACTAAAATGGAGGAAGTATTTTAAATAAGTTAATAAACAGAAAGGAAGAAGATTTGATGATTGTTGTGCCTAAGATACTTCAGCGCTGAGGATGTGCAGATAATATTCCCTAAAGAGTATACAGTGCAAGATGCAGTACATCACACTAGGAAGTTTTTCTGTATCCTAAGAAAAAATGAGGGTTCATCTTTAGTGTGGCCAAATTTGTGCTTTGACAAGGTCACTGTCATCACAGTTCAGAGGACAATGAGAATTGTGGGGTGTATCAAGTGTGCTGGGGGCAGAGATGGGTTTTTAATTGGGTCTGGAGGGGAAGTAGTTATGATTTCATTGGAAAAGTTTTAGGAGGCAAATTCTACAGAATTGGGACATGGATTAAATGTAATAATTTAACAAAAATAAATAACTGTGATCCAGAAACATCGTATAAGTCCTAATATGCCCCAAACTAAGAGTGTGGCAAAAATGCAAATGAGTTATTTAATAACTATTCTGTTCCATTTACTAATAGAGCCCCAATATTGATTTGAATGGCAACAGAGTCAAGTTAAAAAATAATAATCCTGTTATGTCACCCACCTCTCTCACAGATCAGTGTGGGGGGGTCCATCTGGTAATATGCCTGTAAATGAAATAAAAATGGGAGGTGTCAGGTAGAACTTCCAGAAATGGTTAGCTAAGCTGGCAGGGACCCACTGCCCTGCGACTCTCCTTCTTTCTTCCTGGAAGGTGTGTAAAGTGGAAGGATCTTCTACAGGGTCTTCACAAGATCCAAGATGTGTGACATCAAAAGATGAGAAACACTCAGCTAGAAGAACCCAGGATCCCTTACCACATGAAAAAGTTTCCTGAATGTCAGCTGTACTAGCTACAAAGCTTTTTTTATATGAGAGAAAAATAAACTCCTTGTTAAAACTACTTCACCAGGCGCACACATAAATACCAGCATTTTGGTTTTCTTTACAAACACATTTTCAGTAGTCTAAATCGGTGCCAAGAAAACTATAGTCAATAATTATTCATCTTAATAGTAGAAAGAATAAATAAATGGAAAATTATGCATTAGATCCTAGAAGTACTTGCTTAGAAACAGCATTTTAGGACCTAGTAGTTAGGGTTCTTATTTGATGGGGAAAGATTAAGACTTTATTATAAATTTCTGTTTTTATATTATATATATTATATATATACATATATATTGTTTTCCCCTCACAATTCTGGAGTCTAGGTGCTCAAAGTCAAGGTGTCAGCAGGTTTGGTTTCTCTTGTGGCCTTCCTCTTTCACTTGCGCATGGTCGTTTTCTCACTATTTCCTGCCTTCTGTTTGTGTTTTCTGTGTCCTGATTTCTTTTTATAAGGATACAAATCAGGTTGGAATAGGATCACCTTAACTACATTTTTAACTTAATTTACTTTTAAAGGCCCTGCTTCTTTTTTTGGGGGGGGGTACTGGGGATCGAACTCAGGACCTTGCGCTTGCGAAGCAGGCAGTGGAACCACTGAGCTAAATCCCTGGCCCATAAAGGCCCTGTTTCTAAACACAGTCATGTTCAGACATACTAGGGGTCAGGCTTCAACATATGAATTTCATGGAAACACAATCAACCCATAACAATGAGTATTTGAGAATGTCAAGTGCTGTGGCAGGAGACGGGAAGGTACAGGTAGAGAGTAAACTTCCACTCAGGCCATTAAGGTCAAGCAGATATCCACCCAGTCAGAGATTGTTTATGTCCTCTATGAGAAATGGATAATGGATAATGACGACACAGTGCTACATTTTCAGAGTTGTGAAAGTTAATAATATGGTAATAAAATGCCACACTGTGTCAGGATTGATTGTGACGAGTCAGATCTTCTTACTGCTACATGGAAACAGGTCCTGATGCTAATAAATCAAATTAATGGCAAAAACCCCTCAGAATATTTCCTAAATGTTTCAAAATTGAATTTAGATATTCTGTGCGAACAACAGAGGCAGTGGTGGGGAATAAAGGAAGGAATGAAGGGAAATTAAAGAAGGACAGAAGGAAGTGGAGGAGATTGCTGGCCGGACCAGGTGTAGATTAGAAGAATCTGGGAGAAAAGACTGAAGAAAAGCCTGGATCAGACAGGACCTAAAGTAAATTCATGTTTTAAGTAGAGAACTACAAAGTATGGGTGATTTTTGAGAAAGAAATTGATGTTATTTTAAAAGATAACATTCTAATCTGCCTGTTTTCTGCTGTATCTTTTTGAAAAAGACTGCTAGGAAACAGAATAGTGAGAAAAGATGTCCCTTGACTCTGAGAAATGACCTAACTTGTCTAATTTCCTACTACAAAGAGAGCAGGAACTAGGTTGTATTAATATTTGTGTGTATTTGACTATATAGAAAAAATAACAGACTCTGGGAAGAAGAGCTGGGAGGTTATCTAATTAGGACAAAGGGGAATTGTATCTTTAAATTTGGAAACATGAGAATTCATTACCATTCACAAATTAAATAAAACAATAATAAAAAGCATTTAAAACACACAGTGTTTAATTCCAGAAACTCAAGCATGATTCAGTATCAAAATACCCATTAGTATAATAATCAAGTTAAAATGTCCATGTACTTTTCAAGACAACATGAAATAGTCAGCTTTAAAATATTTTCCATATATAGAATTTCAATTGATGAAAAAACCAAATAACTAATCATATAATAAGACAAGGCATATTTATTCAAATTTGTCAATAAATACAATGAAAAAATGACACCATTTTAAAATTGAGACAAAAGAATGGGGATATAGCTCAGTGTTAGCAGCCCTACTTAGCATACCCAGTCCTGGGTTCATCCCCAAGAGGGAAGAAAGAAAATAAATTAAAACAAAAGATATGATTGCTCATAAATATTCCTTAAATGATTTCCTGATAATAACTTTTTAAAAACACCATAAAAAGATTCTATTCATAATGCCAACAACTTTGCTTATCCATAAAATATTTTGTACTGAGGGATAACATAGAAACCTGCTCAGGACTCCTCCCAACCAGGAGCTATTTTTGTTACTTCAATAAGCACTCTCTTAATTTCCATTTTTTTGTGTGTGTGTGTGGTACTGGAGATTGAACTTAGGACCTTGTGCTTGCAAGGCAGGCTTGGTGCCACTAAGCTAAATCCCTGGCCCAATTTCCTCCTTTTTTGTCCATAATTTCATCTTTGACTTAATGAGGCAAGGGTTTGGGGTTTATGTGGTTTGTATGGAGTTAGCTCTTTCAGAGTTAGTAAATGGTAATAAAACATAGCTCTATGTTGGTATAGTCCCTTACCTCCAATCCTACAAGATATTTGGTAAGCTATCTCAGTATGACCCTCCATTATTTACTTATCCCAAACAAATGCTAATGTTCTATTGTCTCTCAGTTAGATGAGAAAAATAAAATTACCTACTATAAAGAAAACTGGGTTTTCTTTTCACTGAAACTATAAATGCTAAAA
Source organism: Heterocephalus glaber (assembly GCF_000247695.1). The sequence continues at coordinate 8,350,804 of NW_004624825.1, read as the reverse complement.
CAGCACTTGTTAAGATGTGCCTGTGTGTCACAGGAGTATCTGAGTATTTCAAATGATCTGAAAGATGAAAATTATTCTCAGGATAATATTAAGATATTGTTTGGGGGTTTTCTGTGTTGACATTTACACTGGTATTGCAAATACATCAGCTGTCATTTTAACTCAGTAAAGTCAATGACGCCAAACTGTTGCTAGTGGTCCCTGTGTAGGGGTTACCACTCCATGCAGAGAAGCATCACATACTTGAAGTACCAAAAAATGGGTTTTCAAGAGTAAGTAAAACTATTACTGTATCTTGATCCTTGCACAAGCATCCTTTCATCATTTTGTGTGATGAAATAGTCAATGCCATGTTTGTGGTGTACTAAGTGCTTTGACAAATCAGGGACAGCACTGGGGCATTGTTAGAAATGAGAGCTGACCTACCTGCTTTGTCACACAACTCCGTGCTTCTACTTCACAGCATGAATGAAGACCAGCGGACTTGGGCAGTTTGATATTTTCTTGAAACATAGCATGTGAGCTAGCAACCAGAAAAACAACAGTGGTTGTTGCTAGTGATAAAATGTCAATATTCAGGTTAAAACTAGAATTTTGAAGTGTGCATTCTCTGTGGAGGTCTTGGTGCCTCCCTTATTTATTTATTTATTTATTTATTTATTTATTTATTTATTTATTTTGGTACTGGGGATTGAACTCAGGACCTTGCACCTGTGAGGCAGGCACTAGAATCACTGAGCTAAATCCCTAGCCCTGCCTCCTTTATTTTTAATGATTTTCCTGATAAGATGAGTGATGCCAGCAGAGTGTGAAATATTTAAACTATTTATTTTGGACATGTAGACAAACAGGAAGTTGCTAAAATAGTTCATACAGCCCACTACCCTCCTCACTAGCTTAGTCCATTGGTGACATCTTATAGAACTGTCACCAGAGAGGGTCTGAGGGGATCTCTGAAGCTGAGATAAAGAACCTAACCCACCTTTCTTATGCAATAACTTTGGAGGTTTGCTGACTCCTGTCACAGAAAAAGAATTTATAGGCACAGGAAATTGGGCAGAAATTAAAAGGCACACACATAAAGAAGTAGAATGTGGGTCTTTAAGAGAGAGGACACATTTCAGTTTGGAGCTGGGAATAGTTATGTGTGTTTGGCAGTGAAAATCTAAAATTTGACAATCCATAGTTTCAGTCTTGTTTAGTGGGTAATGGAGGATAGCACATTCACAGAAAATTAATGGTCTATTCATAGAGGAAAGTTATTCTGTAGGCAAAAAGAGGTGGTCTATTCACAAGTGAAAAAGACTATTTGCAAAAAAAAGGAATGGTTGAAACCATTTACAGGTAAAAGAGAATTGCCCATGTTTGGAGAAGAGAGGGGGAAAAAAGTTGGGCTTGTATCTTGAAAGTGCGGTTTTTAAATTCTAAAATTATAATTTTTCTTATCTCCTTTTTGGCTATTTTTAATTTTTCTGTCCTACCTCATTCCTTTCCTCCAAAAATTTTATTTTTAAGTGGTTTAGAAGGCCTCATGGTCTGTCTTTGATAACTGTTTCAGGGGAGGGACATTGATCTTGCCTCCTCAGGGATCAAAACTCTCACCTGACTGATCTAAAAGAGAGAAAGGTGGGTTTTGTTGTTTGATGAACCACTCTCCTTTTATAGTCTGGAAGAGTACAAGAACACTAAGAAGTTATTGACACTTAAGCTTCATTTTATAATCATGTTAAACAAACAGAAGCCAGAAATTAGAATTACAATATTGATTCATAGTGATTAAAAAATGGTAGAAGTTAGTAGCATTTAGTGTAAGCCTTTTATCTTTAATACTGACCTCCATTCTGAGGTGTTTATTTAAATAAAATGTGACCTTTAAGAATATATAGATTTCTCCTTGTTTTGTTAATGGAATTTTCATGTTCTCCTATTTTAATTATAACTATGGCAAATGAATACAATGAATAAAGATATCCATGTTTTCATGGTCATTGGGCCATTTTTTTTTTACTATAGGCTTAGAACCTGTACCTAGGTTCTGTGTTGCAGAAGACTTTTCTAAGTAACTGGCTCTAGATAATACAGACACAAACTCTGGGGGGAAGACAACAGAGTTAGTTTGTACCAGAAAGGTAACAAAGCTCAGTAGCTGGAATATTCATATTCCCATTTTTGTTTTATAGGCACACTATACAAACTAAAACTTTACCTGACAGATACTTGAAAGTACATTTAAAATAACATAATGTGAGTATATTGAGAGGCCAAAGGACACATTTGGGAGAGCCAGTAGTAGGGGCCGGTGCGGTATTTGAGGCCTCTTTTTATATCTAGCTTAGCTGTTTGTTTTCCATTACTATTATTCTCTACATTGCCACTTTTTGGTTATACTTTTCTGTTGGGTGTTTAAGACCAAGTCAAAGTAAGATCTTTGTTAATCAAAGTTAATCTCTATGTGTATTTCTCATGGTCAGTTAAGGCTCCCCAGGGGTTATTTTGTCAGTAGCCATGGCTGGAAGGACACAGTGGGAGGAAGAAGATCCCCATTCAGGGCTAGTGTGATTCCTTCTCTGCTAATCTTGTGGGATTTGGGCAGCTTGGGACACACAGGGCCATCCAGGAACCCACACACACCCCCCTCCAGCAAGTGCAGTGAATCCCCACAGGTGATTTCTTCGCAAATTTTCATAAGCACCCACAGAAATTCAGCAGCATTCTTTTGTGGCATTCCTATAAACAGTATTGGAATCCTTTTAAGTGTTTTCTTGCTTGCTGGAATTTTTCTGAGGCCCTAATCATAGCCCTGACAGGTGTGCTTAGTCTAGTGTGCTTCTTCTCCCTTGGGCTCTGCCCTGGTCCTTACACATTCTATCCTGTGTTCTCTAGAGTTCCTTTTACCCATTAGTAAATAATAGTTAAAACAGTAGCTAATCTTTTATTACCTAATAATTTTCACATTGAGCTTTCCTTGTTCAAATGACTGCTGTCTTATTCCCTGGCAGGGGGACCCTCACTGAGGTGGTCAGATCTGTGAAATGCTGAGCAGAAAGTAGGTGCAGAGAGACCACCGATTACAGTGATTACAGCTATGAATCAGCACAGAATTGGATAAATCCTCAGCTTGGGGATATGGTGATAGGCACATCTGGGGATGCTGGGGAATGAGAGAAGTTGGAGAGGTGGGACTGCACCATATGAGCCTGGAAAGTCCTCTGCTGTAGAAACCAATGCCTTTTGATTCTGTGCTATATGGTTTTTACTACAAAACTTCCTTTCTGGGTACTTCTAGAAATGCACATGTTTTTAAAATGATTAAAGCAGAGTACATAATCAAAATTATTTTGGACGTATTGTTGAAGTCAATGTGAAGCTAACTGGCATTGACAACATTTATATTTAAAAGGTAAACTCAAGAATAGTGCCCCTCTGTGGCACAGAGCCCATGCTGCTGATTGTCCTCTGAAGTCAAGGGCTTCCTCAGGTGGATTGAGGCCTGGCCCCCTTCGAGGGGAGCCAAGAAACCTTTGTGCTAGCTCCCCTGGTGTGTCTCAGCAGAAGCTGGGGTGCTGGATATACCCAAAGAGCACAGGACTGCCAGAATTCTAGTAGCTGAACCTCACCTACACAGGAGCCTTCCAAGTTGGAGATGTAGTCTCAGACTGAGTCACTGTGTGGGCACTGTTCCTCCTGACACAAACTGTGGATCAGAAGAACCAACAGGCTGTGGAGAACATTAAACAGACTCTGACTCAGCCCACAGAAAGAATGAAAGCGCCTTTACTCACCGAGGGTGAGCATCTCCAGGAATGCTGAGGCATTTTAATTAAATGTTGAAACATTGCTAGATTGAGTTATTTTCTATCCATCATCATTGATTCTGACCTTTTTCACACAAGGAGTGGCCCTTTAAAATTTAGTTCTACTAGTTAAAAAACAATAGGCCACAAAAATGGAATGCTCATTTAAAATTCTAGAAGAGTGCCAGACTGATAATTCTTGTCCTTAGTGAGAGTGCTTCTCTAGTCACTAGTCATCCTCCAGTGTGGTCCTCCACTCTGGAGTCAAATGTAAATCTGGCACCAAGCAACAAGGCACCCTGGCTGAAGAGCAGAAAGCTACAGATCGTGGAGAGTTTGTGCTGAGGAGATCCATGTGTCTGTACAAAGGATATCTATTCTTTTAAGCCCCCCCCACCTCCATATTTGAGAAGAAAACAAAAATAAGCCGACTCCCTTTTATGCTTGTGTAAACAGGAATACAAGGAGATGCGGGGTGGTGCAGAGAGCTCACCTTGAAATTTTCAGCAGGGAATTAGCAGAGCTGCTGACATCAGTGCCCTGCTAGCTGTCCCTTTGCCAGACACAGACAGAAACATCTAGGCTTTTCTCCCCCACAGCACTGCCAGCACTTTTAGTGCCCCAGTGATCAGGTAAGTCTGGAGGACAGGGGAAAAGGGAAAGTAGCTTCAGCAAGAAATAAGAGGCTCATCTGGGCCAAGGACAGCCTAAAAGAATTATCAGGATCAGAGACCCCATTTCCCTAACAAAGAAATCAGAACACACAACTTGAAAAGTGATTGATGATTACTTGTAAGAAAGATCTCTGGAAGAAAGAGTACCTCATTGAATGCTTTGTTTAATCCTCCTTTAGAATAAGCACAATTAAAAGAAATTAAAATTCTATAAACCTTGGACATGGTTGTGGATATGTAAAACTTCTCCAGTGAGACTGTGGCTGACAGAAAGAGAAATAGGAGGGGGATACAATGGCCACTCTGTCCTCTTTCCATCTGCTTCCTTCACCTCCCCAGCCCTTTTCTTTTCACCTTGCAGACCCAACTGGCCCATTGTGCTCTGTTAACATGAGGTACGGCCCACAGTTTTTTATTGTAGTAAATCACAGAACACTAAATTTACTATCTTAGCCATTTTTAAGTTCTGTATACAGTTCAGTAGTATTAAGTATCTCCACATTATTGCGCAACAAATCTCTAGGGCTTCTAGGGCAACGTGCAATACTGAAACTCTATGAGGCATAGAACACAATTTTGAAATCAGTTAAACCTGTCTTCTTCTTTCTCTCTAATTTATACTTTCTTTCTTTTTTTCCCTCTTTCTGAATATTTTTTATCATTTTCTCCAATTTCTTCTCATCTCCCTTGTCCTGGTTTTCTAGTCTCAGAAAAGGCATGAGAGAAAGTAAAAATCATTGGAATAAATCTGAAGCCATGTTTCAGAATTTTTAGTCAGAAAAATTAAGGCTGCTTATAGCTAATTGTTATGGTTTGGGTCTAGATGTCCCCCCAAAGCCTCATGTTGTCATAGGCTTGATCTAGAGTGTATGAAGCTGGAATTGATTCATAATGCCATGCTAGGGTCAAGGGCACAAGGATTAAGGGTGTGAGCACTACCCCCTAAGTAGTCTGAATAAGATAAGAGGGGCAGGGAGATGCTGTTAAGTGTCTGTTAGCTTTGTTACCTGTGCCTGCCATGTTGTTTCTCTTCTGTGATGCCTATTTGCAATCCTAGCCTTGAAGCCCACCAATTATGGACTGAAATCTGTATGAAACTATAAGCCAAATAAACCTCTTCCCTTCCAACTTTGGGTGTCAGGTATTTTGTCTCAGCAACAAGAGAAAAGTAACTAACACAGTAATTAAATGATTTCTCTGGAGCTTCCAGTTTTACCATTGCCCTCATTGATTCTTATTCTCAATTTGTTTAGAACATTATTTCTGTTTCACCTAGTACATCTTTAGAACTTCCTCAAAGATACATATGTGGTAATTCTTCCTATGTTGGAATGTGACTTTTCAATTGTTCTTCAAACTGCTCCTAACTCTTAATGAAATGTTCACTAATATTCACGAAATAATCTCAATTTAAGATTAGGAACAAGGTAGCAATGGTTATTCTCATTGCTCTTAATGAAGGTAATGCTGGATGATTTTCTCAGGGGAATTATGCAAGAAAAAAGAATAAAGGATGTCCAAATTAAAAAAGAAGTAAAATTATATCTGTCTGCATGTGACATGACATAATTTGTAAAATGACTCATTTAAAAACCATTACAAATGGTTAGAACTAAATATATTTACTGAGGAGCACTCGACATGCCCACTGGCAATGAGCCTAGCTTCAAGGGCTGAGAGGTACCTGGCATATAGAACTCCAACTAGCCACAATAAAAAAAAAAATCTACACCTAGACATGTAATAGTCAAGATCCCAGAAATCCAACAGAAAAACAAAATCCTACAAGAAGTTAGAGAAAAGAAACAAATCACCTACAAAGAAAAGCCCATCAGAATCACGGCAGACTTCTCAACACAAACCCTCAACTCAAGGAGAGCCTGGAGCGAAGTATTTCAAGCCCTGAAAGAAAATGACTTCCAACCTAGACTGTTGTAATCTGCAAAATTATCTTTCAGAATCGATGGGGAAATTAGATACTTCCACGACAAAGAACACCTGAGAAATTTCATGAACACCAAACCAGCACTCCAAACAACTCTAAACAATATCCCAGAAAAAGACAATGAAGTTCACAACTCCATGAGGCCCAAGAGAGGGAAGCCATCAGGCAAGGTAAGACACTAAAGGGAAAGGGGAAAAAACAAGAACTAAAAGAGCCAACAACAGTAAAACATCATGACAAGGATGAGTCAATATCTATCAATTATAACCATCAATGTTAATGGCCTCAATTCACCAATCAAAAGAAGTAGACTGACAGAATGGATTAAGAAGCAAAATCTAACAATATGCT
>NW_004624825.1:8295103-8342680 GCF_000247695.1 Heterocephalus glaber | reverse complement strand
AACATAGATGCAAAAATCCTCAACAAGATACTGGCAAACAGAATACAGAGGGTCATCAAGAAGATCATACACCCTGATCAAGTCGGATTTATCCCAGGGATGCAAAGATGGTTCAACACACATAAATCAATAAATGTAACACACTAGATTAATGGAGCCACGGACAAAAACCATATGATCATCTCAACAGATGCAGAAAAAGCATTCAACACAATCTAACACCCATTCATGATAAAAACCTTACAGATTGGAATAGAAGGTCTTTATCTCAACCTGATTAAGGCTATTTATGAAAAACCAACAACCAACATCATACTAAATGGTCAAGAACTGAAAACTTTCATGCTAAAATCAGGAATAAGACAAGGATGTCCACTACCACCACTCCTGTTCAATGTAGTTCTGGAAACATTAGCCACAACAATTAGACAAGAGAAAGAAAGAAAAGGAGTAAAGATAGGAAAGGAAGAAGTTAAACTGTCATTATTTGCTGATGATATGATATTTAACGTAGAAAACCGAAAAAAAAAACTCCACCAAAAGACTTTTAGACTTAATTGACAGATTCATTAGAGTAGCTAGATAAAAAGTAAACACTCAAAAAACAATAGCCTTCTTATACACAAATAACAGACTCACTGAGAGAGAAATTAGGGAAACAATTCCTTTTACAATAGCATCTAAAAAAATGAAATATCTTGTTGTGGCAAATCTGGGAGTTGAAATGATCTTACAGAGACCAGGAGAGTTGGGTTAAATAAGAAAGAAGTTTATTGCCAGGCAATGGCCAGTCCCAGGAAACGAGTCCTTATAGACTGACCCTGAGTTCAGATAATTTCTCCTGTATATACCTTTTACAGAGTAAAGACTTCAAGTAGCAGTCAAAACAGAGAGGGACTTTTTTTGGCTTTAAGGTTGGGGTTTACATAAACAATCTCAAGGCTGTTTTCTTATTTCTCTAGGAACAGGCTGTCTCACATAAGGGGAAAGGTCATCCAGTATTTTAAAAACAGGTACAGGTTAACACAGAGTCTACACAGAGCACAAAAGCAACATATTTTACAGTTCATGGGCAGATGTGCTACAGTAATTATTCATTCCAAGTTATGTGTGGCAGCTCCTTCCACTTCAATCTAGGAATCAATATAACAAAGGAAGCAAAAGACCTCTACACTGAAAACTGCAGCACACTGAAAAAAAGAGATCAAAGAGGATATAAGAAAATGGAAAGACATCCCTTGCTCCTGGGTAGGAAGAACCAGTATAGTGAAAATGGCCATACTTCCAAAACTACTATATAGATTTAATTCAATACCAATTGAAATTCCAACAATATACTTCACAGAACTAGAGAAAGCAATCCAAAAATTCATTTGGAACCAGAAGATATCTAGAATAGCAAAAGGAATTCTAGGCAACAGAGACATGGCAGGGAGTATCATAATCCCCAATTTGAAACTATACTACAAAGCTAATGTGATAAAAACAGCATGGTAATGGCAAAGAAACAGACCTGAGGATCAGTGGAATAGATGAGAAGATGCAGAAACAATTCCAGACATAGTCAGCCAGCTCGTCTTTGACAAAGGAGTCAACCACCCTCATTGGAGGAAAGATAGCCTCTTTAATAAATGGTGTTGGAAAAACTGGATTTCAACCTGCCAAAGATTAAATCTAGACCCATATCTATCACCATGCACTGAACTATGATCGAAGTGGATTAAAGATCTAAATATTAAAATAGAAACACTAACTTGCTGGAAGATAAGGTAGAACTCTTGATGACATTGGCATAGGAAAAGACTTTATGAACAAAACCTCAGGAGCACAGGAACTAGCACAAAGAATCAACAACTGGGATCTCTTCTTATTAAAAAGCTTCTGCACTGCAAGAGAAACCACCAATAGAGCTAAGAGACAACGTACAAAGTGGGAAAAAACTTTAGCATCTGACAAAGGACCACTATCTAGAATCTATAAAGAACTGACAAAAATCAGACCCCCCAAATTTAAGATCCAATTCAAAAATGGGCATCTGAGATGAACAAACATTTCTCAGACAAAGAAGTAAAAGTGGCAAATAAACATATGAGAATATGTTCAACATCACTGGTCATTCAAGAGATGCAGATGAAAACAATGCTGAGATTCCTCCTCACCCCAGAAAGAATGGATGCTATCAAGAAATCAACCAATAACAAATGCTGGCAGCTTTTGGAGAGAAAGGAACCCTTCTCCATTGTTGGTGGGAGTGAAGACTGGTGCAACCACTGTGGAAATCAGTATGGAGATACCTCAAAGAACTAGGACTACAGGTCCCATTTGACCCCGCTATTCCCCTGCTGGGTATCTTCCCCAAGGAATTAAAAGAATCATACCACAACAATATATGTGCACCCATGTTTATAGCACCACAGTTGATAATAGCTCAATCTTGGAAACAGCCTATGTGCCCATCAACTGGAAACTGGATAAAGAAGATGTGTTTTGTTTTGTTTTTTAATAAAATGGAGCACTATTCAGCCATAAAGAATGAGAAACTAGAGGCATTTATAGCTAAATGGATGCATATTGAGGTGATATTCTAAAGTGAAATAAATAGGACACACCTGTGTAAACTGAATGGTTTCTCTAGTGTGAGAAACTGAAAGTATAAATAAGGATTAAAATGATTAAAATGAATACTTGATAATTTGAAATAGGAAGAAAAGGTGCAAAGGGGTAGGGGAAGTGGGAGGGGAAGGGGAAAGGAAAGAAGGGAAAGGAAAAATTATGAGAAAAGAAACAAATGGAAACAAAGTCTATGTAAACAGGGAGAGGTGGAGGAGGTGAAGCGTGCACAGGTAATGGGGAAAGAAATAAGAACCAAGATACATCATGTACAGGTACAAGCAAACAGATAAATGTAAATGTATTGTATACCTAAAATGTACCAATAAAAGAATTTAAGCAAAAAAATTAAAATAAATATATTTACTAAGATTACAGGATACCAAAGCAAAATACAAAAGTCAGCTGCATTTCCAAATACTAATAATAAGTTATTAAAAAAGAAACTAGGAAAACAATCCCTTTTCTAATAGCTTCAAAAACTTAAAAGTTAGGAATAAATTTACCTAAAAAGATGAAAGAATTGCATGCTACAAGCTATAAAACATTGATGACAGTAATAGATAAGACACAACTAGATGAGAAGAAAGCTGAAGGTCATGGATTGGAGGAATCATCACTGTTAAAATGTTCATAGTGCCCAATTTCATCTACAGACTCAATGTAATCTTTATTCAAATTTTAATTGCACATTACAGAAATAGAAAAATCCAAAATCTATGTTTTAAGATTCTAACATATGTATAAAGGATACAAAGTACCTAAGAAAATCTTGAGAAAGAACGTAGTCAAAGATGTCACAATTCTTTGTTTCAGGATATATTACAAAACTGTGGTAATTAAAATGTTATGGAACGACATGGAATAGAACAAAAAGCTAAGAAAGAAGACCATGAATAGATAGTCAACTGGTTTTTCTTAAAGGCATCAGGAATCCACAATGAGAAAGGATAGTCTTCTCATCAATTTGGATGTGCACTTGCAAATGACAACATAATGATATTAGCTTATGATACACACACAGAAGTCAACTTAAAATGGGTTAAGACTTAAATGTAAGACTTTAAACTGTAAAATTGCTACATAAGTGTGGGGAACGTGGCCAGGAGTGAATAATTAATCTGAATGATTAAACTGTGGAACAAAAGTACACAGGCTCTATGAGGCGTGAATGGTTAAAATGTGGGGCAAAAGCACACAAATAATTAAACTGTGAGGCAAAAAGCACCGTGAGAAGTAAACAATTAAACCGTGGTGCCAAAGCACACAGGCTGTGTAAGAATCGAATGGTTGAACAACAAGTTTAGATCAGTAAAGCATGTTGTGTCTAGCCATTGTTCTTCCCCTAACCCCCAGAAAATCTGTCCAGCCCTGAGACAGCTCCATGCTCAAACTGTTTTCCTCCTGCTTTTTTTCTTTTACTGTGACATTCTAAATAAAAGCCAGAGAGTTCTCTGCATCAGGGTCTTTTCTTCTCCCAGAGTCTCCCAAATGACTGGGCACTCCCAGTTGAGAAATAGCCCCTCTAGGCGTCTGGATGATTGAACTAAGCATTATCTCTGAGTAATCTTTTTCATCCTCTACAACTACCATGGTCACACACTGTGACAGGCAAGAGAATAGGAGAAACGCTTCTCGTCATTGGTCTTGGCAATGAACAATTTTTGGATATGACACTAAAAGCACAGGCAACAGAAGCAAAATTTCACAAGTGGGACTACATCAAACTAAAGGGCTTTTTCACAGCAAAGGATACAACCAACAAAGCAGAAAAAAATATCCTGTAAAATGAAGGAAAATATTTGCAAGCCTCTGATTAGAGGTTCATCTCCAAAGTATATTATAGTCTTACAACTGAATATCAAAAACTAACAGCCTGATTTTAAAAATGGACAAAGGAATTGATAGACATTTCTCCAAAGAAGATACACAAATTGCATAAGTACATGAAAAAGGTGCTCAACATAACTAATTATACAAGATATTACCTCACAATTGTTAGGGTGGCTATTATGAAAAACAAAAGACAAGCAAGTGTTGGTAAGGATATAGAAAGATTGGAGCCCTTTTTCATGGTTGATGGGAATGCAACATGGAGCAGATACTACAGAAAACAGCAAAAAGTTCATCAAAAAGTTAAAAATATAGCCAACCATGATCCAGTAATCCCTGTTGTGGGTGTTTATGAAGAGTAATTGAAATTGGGGTCTCAGAGATATCTGCAGTGTCATGTTTGTTGCAGCACTGTTCACAACAGCCAAGATGGGGAAACAAAATTAATGTCATTGGATGGATGAGTGGATAAAGAAAATGCACAATGAAGTAATATAAGTATCAATATAAGTACTATATATCTTTGTACAATAGATGTTCAGTAAAGTATTGTATGTCTTTGGAAAGATGGTCTTCTTGCCATGTGCAGCAACACTGAAGAATTTTGAGGACATTGTGGTGAGTGAAACAAGCCTATCACAGAAGGACAAACATTTTATCAATGCACTTGTAAGAGGTATCTGAAATAGTCAAACTCTCACAAGCAGAGAATTTGAGTGGTGGGATCCAAGGGCTGAGTGGCTAAGTGATGGGGCTGACACTGGCCAAGGAGTACAAAATTTCCGTTGTGCAAGAATAAGTTCTGCAGATATGCTGTATGACATTGGCTACAGTTATCAGTACTGAATTCTAGACTTCCAATTTTGTTAAAATAATAAATCTCATATAACTTTTCTTATAATGATTTAAGCAAACTTTTCATGACATGTAAAGGAGCAGAGGTTGTTAAAATCCTATCATGTGAACTAAATCACAAATAAAAAATTCAAAGTTTTAAGTGTAATATGTAAATTTCTTAAATGTATATATTTTGAATAATTGTCTCACAGTAAGTGAAAACAGTTCCTCGTCTTGGATACCTCTGTGAGAATTAATGTAATGTCTGGTATTGTGAATTTTGGCAACAGTGGCCTATTTTCCTATTAACTTTGTTAATGTGGTTTGAAAAATGAAGAAAATGTTTATTACCTGTGTAATTTTATGTGATATTATGAGACAGTATGATTTCTTAAAATGAAATGCCATACTCTGGTTTCTCTTCAGATCATATAAATCTTTCAACTTTTAAAATGAAATGTCTAAGAAATTTTCAGTACTGTCATTTATTTTAGTTTGTATCCATTTATGGGGCAATTGTCCCATAATGCCTCAAATTTTTGACATGGAATTCACTGGAATAACAGAAAAGATTGCAACTGAGTGGCTTTTAAGTTTTAATATCTCATTAAGAATTATGGCCTATTTGTTCCCTGGCTTTTGGGTAATGCTTAAATGATTAGAATCTAGATATTTTGTTGTCTTTACTTTCATATTTGTCAGTAATGTACAGTGGGATATGATGATGTGCTAGAAGTGAAGCTTCAGTTGAGGTTGAGGGCCTGCCATGCACTGATTAAGAAGCTGCCATAAAGGTTGCCCTGAATGACAATCCAGACTGCACATCTGTGAGCTAACACTACAACCATGGGCTTCAGTGTCCACTGATTGATCGACATCTGAGGCAATGCAGATTACATACTGAATACAAAAATGACTTTATTGGGCCAGGGATTTAGCTCAGTGACACCACACCTGCCTTGCAAGCACAAGGTCCTGAGGTCAATCCCCGGTACCAAAAAAAAAAAAAAAGACTTTATTTTTTATACAGGTGCTATTGTTTTTTTCTTTTAAACTTGGAAGCCCTGGTGGAAGCTTGGAAGCACAACTTTCTGATGTGCTTTCTTCAGGGGTAGGTGGGGAGTTGGAGATGAGGAGTGTCTGTCCTGGAGAAATTCACCATTCCCTCTACTTGGACAGAAGCAGCTGACCTGGCAGGACATTGACACCAGAGCAACTCTTCAGCAGACAAACATTCCCTGGTGACTCAACCCACCCTGCCCTATTTGACATCTTTTAAAAATTTATTTAAATTTACCATTCAGTTTGGCCTGAATTAATCTAAATGTAAAATGTTAAAATATTAGTGTTCTTGCTTGCTTTGCAATCTTCTGCCTGCCATGAGCTGTTTCTCCTCTGCAGTGCCTGCCTGCCATGTCAAGCTGCATTGGAGGCAGCTGATTATGGACTGAAACCTCTACAAACATGAGCTAAATAATCCTTTCCCCTTTTAACTTTGGGTGTTGGGTATTTTGTCTCAGAATGAGAGAAAAGTAACTAACATAGAATTTGGTACCAGAGAAATGGGGTCATTGCTGTCACTGTACCTGACAGTATGGTTTAGGAGTTTGGAGCTGGCATTTGGGAAGAATTTGGAAAAGTTCAGAGATTCTGGGTGAAAAAATAGAGCTGGAATGCCTTAGGCTATACTGTATGAGAGATCTGGTCAGAGCTCAGAGACCAGAAAGCTGGTAAAGACTAGGCTCAGGAGATTTCTTCTGGGAATAAGCAATGCATTGGCTGTTGGACTCCAGACAATATGTGTTATGCCTTGGCAGAAAGTTTGTCTGCATTTTGCTCATGTCCAGAGACTTTGTCTGAGACTGAGATTAAGGGCAGCAGACTAACTAATCTTGCAGAAGAAATTTCAAGGCAATCTAATGTTGAGGTGGTAGTATGGATGCTGTTGAGGGATTTTAGTCAGATCTATGTTGAGACTCAAGAGCAAAAAGCCCAGTACAATGATTTAAAATGTTTTGAATTTGACCAGAAAGGAAGCACAAGTAATGCTGTGGTCTGCAAAGATAGAACCGAGGAGATCTTGATTGCTGAGAAGGAACAGGAGAATAGAAAAAATAGCCTGAGGGTATCACAAGAAGCAGCAGGACACCACCCTTTGCAGCCTCAGAATTGCAAAAGGGAAAGATTTGCTTTAAGAGAGCCCCAGAGCACCATATCCCAGAATGGTGGCAGCCTAGGGAAGTTAGTTGTTCCTTGGGATTTGGCTTATAGGCATTGGACCCCATGGTCAAGAGAGAAGGAAGCCTGGCTATTACTCTAGTTGGAAGCAGACCTTGGAATCATCTAAGTGGAGCTGGTTTTAGGTGCATGCAGAATGCAAGAGTTGTGGGGTCAGAAAAGCTTACACCCAGATTTCAGAAGAAGGCCTGGGAGGCCAGGCAGTGTGCCCCTCAGAGGGAAGTGTGTGAAGCTGTGGGTGTGAAGATGAAGGTGCAGTTGAGACCCAAGAGGTTTGGAGAAGCCAGGAACAGGGATTGTGTGAGGAAAACTGCAAGGAGGGAACAAAGCCTGCCCAAGAGAAAAGCCATGGAAGCTACAACCACTAGAAGTGCAGCAGGGGTGGAACCCTTTGGAGTTTACAACTTGCCACTGATTGCCAGGGATGCGGGAAGTGGAACCATGTAATTTAATGTTTGCCCTGATGGATTTTGGATTTGTTTTGTTCCTATTCCTTTCTATCTCTCTTTTTGTACCTTTTGGAATGGAAATGTTTATCTTGTACCATTATATGTTGGAAGTATTTAAATTTCATTTCATTTATGCAGGGGCTCATAGCTAAGAGTTTCCTTTAAATCTCAAATGAGTTTTGCTACTTAGACTTTTCAGCAATACTGAAATTGTTAGAATTTGGCAACTCTTAGAAATGGAGTAAATGACTACTTCATAAAGGAATGTATTTGAGTCTTTGGGGGGGATAGGGATGGAATGTTATGGTTTGTATCTAGATGTTCCCCCAAAATCTCATGCAGTCTTAGTTGGGGCTTTTTCAGAGGTAGTTGAATCTAGAGCATGTGATTGTTTCATGGTACAGTGTTAGGCTCAAGGGCACTAGGATTAAGGGTATGACTGCTACCTGACCTAAGTAGTCTGAATAAGATAAAAGGGGCAGACAAATGCTGTTGTTTTTAGTGTCTTCCTGCCATGAACTGTTGACCACATGCCAGCCTGCCTTGGAACCAGCTGATTGTGGACTGAAACCTCTACAAAACTTTGAACTAAGTAAACCTTTCCCCCTTTAACTTTAGGTGTCGGGTATTTTGTCTTAGCAATGAGGGAAAAGTAACTAACACACTATGTAAACAAGGTCATGGCTAACACATGACAACTTCAGTTTTACAATAAGTGTGATTTAAAATTTTTTTCTGTAATTTATCTTAATATCTATTACAAGGTCTCATTTACATCAGAAAACAATGATTTTTCCTGGGCTTGGTATGAGCAGCCGAGCGAATGCATGACACCTAGGAATCAGGAGACATGTATATTTACTGTCTTTGCATCTTCTCACTAATATTTGCCTAAACATCCACAATACCATGTGGTCTGTGATAGCTGATCTATGTAGGTCTTTAATCTAAGGAACAAAACCCTTTATTTCAGAAACTCTTCTAGATACCTTCTTGAGAAATTTGGACTCACTCTGCATCCCCATACCCTCAGGCCTGCCTGGGCCCCTGTGGTTTGAGTGCAGGCTGCAGGTGCCTGGGGAGCACTGTGTGCTCACTGCACAGAGGTAGGTAGCTGAGTCACTTTGCTGGGAGTCTCTGATGTACAGGGAAATGTGTTGGCTGGCTGTGCTATGAATCTTCCTTCTTCTTTGTCACCACTGGAGAATATGGACATCAGCAACTCAGGGCCTTTCCCAGGATACTGTCGGTACCACATGAAGTACCAAGAGGCACTGTCCCTATAAGTGCAGTTGAGAGAGGCCATGGCTCCCTCCAGAACACTGAGGGTCTCAGGACTCTGCTCCACCTCCTTTTGCTGGCTGCTCACCCCTGGGCAAAAAAGGCAATGGTCAGACAAGGAAGATTGGTTAGGTAGTGAGTGCTTAATATCTAGAATGAAAATTATCTTCCCATGGGCCTCCCCCAGTCTTTCCTTACTCAGAGAGTAAAAGCATCCAAGTTTCTATCCAAAGACCTATAATAGATGACAGTTTCACATATTGTATTTTATATTCCCATAGAAATGTCCAAACTCACAGATGAGCTGAAGGCACAGGATCACTAGTAAAACACTGAAGGATTCAGTCATTCTGTCTCTCTGGTTCATTGATATTTGATTTTAAAACATGACATATTCAGACACTTCTAGTTCCTCTAGAGACATAAAATGAAATGAATCAGTTTTTCCTTTTACAAAAGAGGTTCTTTTCACCACCGCCTCTGCCACACACACACACACACACACACACAGAGACACAGGACACATATACACACACACACACACACACACACACACACACACACACAAAACATCTCAAGAGCCTTTGAGAACTGTCCTCAGGGTCCCTGAAAAGACACTGCCATCTTGTGGACTCATGATAGTTAGGAAAGGAGTATTCAAAATGGAGACACTTGTTATATGAACTGTTAAAAGTAAAAAATGGACTCTTTGTTAAATTAAAAAATTAAGATACATTTGTTCTAAACCAATCTCTATGCATGTGTAGTGTATGGATGTGTGAATTATTTTACATCAAATGGCCACATTCAAATCAATCCAACATTTCCTCCACATGACTGACAGAAATGTACATATATTTCTCATGATGTCTGAGCTGTGCTGGGTTAGTCCATGAATGCATATAGAAGAAGCAAACACTCAGCAACACTGCTAATGTTGTGTAAACAAAGTGATATAATGCCAATATTAGTTAAGTTAATGCTAACTATGAAACAGGATTAAAATCTCCTCCAGGTTATATATTTATGTCTGGGGAAAGAAGCAATAGCCTCGTGTCTCTATTGGGAGTAATGCCTGGGTTTTGGTCTCTTTTTGACAAACCAAAGAAGCATTTCATCCCAAAGTTCCTTGAATAGAACATGATGGATAATACATTATATTCTGTTTGTATTGTGGGTCACTCACAATTGTCTGAATCTCGGATCATAGGAGATAGGATTGTGGCTAATCCCGCAGGTGGTTTCATACTAGTACTTAGAATTCTGTTGAAGCAGTTTTAATTAAATGCTATTTGAGGTATATTGAAAGTATTTAGTCTTAGCTGTGTCAGTCAGAATAATCAACATGGCTGGGGCAGTGCCATGTTCATCAGAATAATTTCTACAGGCTAACACAATGTAGGACCAGGAGTGGATCAGGTTGAAAGATAGTCCACACAAATCTCTTTTACTCCTGCATGTCTTACTGAATATGCCAATTATGTCACACTTTGACTTTGCTATCTGTACCATTTCTCATCTGGAAGGATGAATAATGTCCCTCTCTGAGACCAAGAGCAGGCTGTTAAAGTGGGGTATTCCCTTGAGCTCAGAGTTCTTCCACTGAGACACACACCACAGCAAGTGGAGCATCCATCTGCACTCACGGAATCTCCTTGTGGGATCTCAGGGAGGAGCAACTGAAGCAAATCTACTAGCGCTTAGCTATTGTTTGTGTCGTTGGCAATAAAGTCCTCTATGTCTGACTCAGGAGTCTTGTGTCTTTATGGGCAGCATTAATAAAACAGCAAACTCATTAGCTTGAAAAAGGTCAGAATTCAAGACCTGAAACACCCTTTCTACTATCATAAAAATCTGAATTACTTTTTAGAAAGATAAGTGTCTCAAAGTGGGTTGAAATGGACCTTTGTTTTTAAGAATGTAAAATGTAGTCCCTTAATGAATTTTACATTTCTTCTGATAAAATGCATGAGGAATTTCCTGATATATTTTAATGAAATAAAAACTGCAAAAGTAGTACTACGGACTCAGATCACTATTAATCTTGTGAAGAGCCTAGTAGCTACCATATAGATAGTAAAAGTAGGAATATTATTTACCAGTCCATTGACCAAAATAATTATTTTTCACTATATCCTTTAAAAATCTAATCTACAAAATGTCTAAGGCTAATTATTTAAATTTGTTTCCTGAGGAAGTTTTGTACTTACAATAATTTGCAATAAAAATTTTGACAGGTGCTTATAATAACTTGACCTGAGAAATTACTTTTATATTTTTCTACATCTTTCGGTTATGGCTTTTTTATGTCCTTTTGATATTTCCCCACTGGGCTACTACCCCTAGTGTGAGCTCAGCCCTTCTGACTGCATTTGATGAAGTGAGTTCAGGTAGATGAGGGAAGGTTAAGACCTTGCCCTTGTGTGGATCAATTATTTGACAGCAATCCATGATCACAGGAGAGTGGAGATCTGAGTCTGAGGAGAACGGCCCAGAGGAACTGTGCTGCCCTCTCATGAAGCAAAGATTATACACTAAGTTGCTGGGGTAGGAATGAGAGAAATAAAAAAGGAGAATGCGAAGAGAGCCAAGCAACATTCATTCAGTAGATGTTTATGAACTGACTACAATGGGTCAGTCACTAGTCTAGACACTAAGGATAAAGCTGTTAATTAAAAATAATTAACCTGGCCTTATAAACCGGTGTTCTAATTGATGGAATAAACACTCACCACATTGAAACACAAATCAACAACATAGCCCATGTTACAATACTTATCATGAGGGAAATAACCAGGGTGCGATAGAAAATAGTAAGGGGAGGGTTATGCATGGCTGCTTAGGCAAGAGGTCAGCAGAAGTCAGGGGATTTCTCTACAGTAGTCGTATTTGAGCTGAGACCTGAATGTGACAATGAGGCAGGCTGCTGCCGCCCAAAACATGGGGAAGTACGTTTCAAGTATGCAAATGAGTAATGTAATACTAACTGTGGGAAAAATGTGGCAAGTTCAGAAAACTGAAGGAGCCAGTCTTGTGGCTGAAGAGAGAGGTGGGAAAAGAAAATTAAGAACTGAGTTTGCCAGGCATGGTGGTGCACGCCTGTAATCCCAGCACCTGAGATGCTGAGGCAGGAGGATGGCTGCGAGTTGAAGGCCAACCTGGGCTACACAGTGAGTTTAAGACCATCCTGAACTACATATCTAGATCCTGTCTCAAAACAAAACAATAACAAATAAAACCAACAAAAGCAAAACAAAACAAAAACTGAGATTGAAGGCTCAGGCCAGGTTCAAATCACGTAGAACCTTGTGTATCACAGCCTGAAGTTTGTATTTTATTTTGGGAACAACAGAAAGTCATTGAAGCATTTCAGGTAAGGATAAATTTGACAAAAGCTCTGAAAATATTACTCTGGCAATCCAAAAGAGTGACGCTTCTTCAACAGTTAAGCACCTGATTCTCATGGGGACCTTGTCAGCATATAAACTTGAGCTCCATATATTTGGCAGGATCCTGAGCTTTTGCACAGTTTCAGAGACTGCTCTTCCTCACTTTGAGAAGTGTGGCTGTGTGCAATACAGGCTGTGAGAGAAAATGACAAAAGAGAAGGTAGCTTGCACCAGAACGATGCTTTTCAAACTTTATTTATCTTACACATCTTATGGTAGGAAAGGATTCTGAATCTGTGTGCTGTACTTTGATGTGTTTCATCCTGTGTTATTTAATTTTAAGACCCCAAAGTATAACTTCACATGTTATTAGAAAAAGAAAGTTCAAATACTGTGAAAACTTTCACTTAAATGGATGCTACTTTACCATAAAAATATCCATCATTGATGAGGTATTGGGAAATCAGTGTCACGTGCTACTGTTAAAATCACAGTTTGGTAAAAAGCATCTTCATGAAAAGGGTGCATTAGGTGTTGTGTTTTTTCTTTTATACCAGCAACTCTATTTTCAATAAAATGATTATTTTATGATATTCATAAAAGATTATCTATATTATTAGATAATTAGAACCTATTTCAAAATATAATCAGGTTTTTAAAAAAAATCAATAGAAAGTAACTGGATGATTACTTTAAATTATGCCCTCAGTAGGATGTCTGCCTTGAAAAATCCATAATTATAATGTGGAGAGAGACAACCATGTTAATAATATTGGATTCATAATAATCCACAGTCATAGAAAAATACAGCTGTATATGCATACCTAAAATTTTTAAATGGAGACAGTTGTCATTTGTAAACCATGGAAATATAGAAGTGAATGCTTATATCTTCTCATATATCAAAATAACAAAATTAAGTAACACATTTAGTTTGCAACACAAAACTCCTTCCTTCAGATTGTGGATCCTGCTTTGTGTCTTGTGGAAACACTCTTTGTTAAGGAGTCCATGTGCCTGGCTTTTATTTGTGAGTCATGCTTTGAGTAAGTCACACCATGTCTGTGTGTGCTAATCATTTAATCAATTAAAAGATGGGCATGGACTGGGTCAGTGAGTCTTTCTTAAAGAGTATTTGATACAGGAGGTCATGTCAAGAGCTACATGGATGAGCTTTTAATTTTAATAAATACAGTGCTATGTTAATTCAAAATAGTGCAGCTACTTTTGAAGACAGTTTGGCAGTGATTCCATACTGTTTTTATGTGACCCAGAACTCATGCTCCTTGATGTTTCCTCCAAATATTTCAAAACATATGTCCACTCCAAAACCTGCATATAAATGTTTATAGCAGCTTTATTCTTAATTGCCAAAATTTGGAAGCAACCACTATGCCTTTCTGGAATTGAATGTGTAAATAAACTGTCATCTATCCATTGAAAGAGATATTATTCAGCACTCAAGTGAAATGAGCTATGAGGACATTAAAGATATGGGGAAATTTTAAGTTAATGTTACTGAGTGAAAGAAGTCAGTGTGAAAAGGCAGCACACTTTATGATTCCAATCAAATGACATGCTGGAAAAAGAAAACCATGGTAAAAGGGGCAGTGATCGTCAGGGTTTGGGTTCAGAATGGATTTAAAAGGAAGAGCACAGAGAATGGTTAGGACAGCGAGAGTATTCTGTACAACAATATAAAGGTAGATAGGATTCCTTAAACATTTATCAAAACCCATATACACGGCAGGGGGTTTAGCTCAATGGTTCTGCTGCCTGCCTTGAAAGTGCAAGGTCCTGAGTCCGATCCCTGGCACACACACACACACAATATATATCCATGTACAACTGGAAAGGTGCCTTCTGATGTAAACCATGGGGTTTGACTGATTAGGAAGAGTGAATGTAGGTTCATCAGTTGTTACAAGTGGACCATTCTGGTTGAGAATGTTTATCATGGAGGAGGCTGCAGGGTTGGTTGTTTGGGGTGAAGTGAAAAATCTGTGTATTTTTCTCTCAATATTTCTATAACCTAAACCTGAACCTACTTTAAAAATTGTTTTAAAAAAGGGTGGGGCTTTGCAAATGTGTGATCTGAGTTCAAAGTTAGATTGATGAACAGAGACAATAAGATTAAAATGGGCAGATATATAAATGGAAAATATATAGAAAATGTAAATGGCAAATATGTTAAATGAAGCTCCATTAGATTCATAATTTAATTAGCCATGGACACAAAGCTTTGTAATAAAAAAAGATGTGAAGGAAACAAGTATTCTGCTCAGTCACCAAGGCTGATGGTATGAGTTTGTGAAAATTATCTATGCTACAATTTTTTACTCACACAGATTACTATAAGTATGGCCCAAAAGTTGAGTCTGCTTTTCTTTCCTTCCTTCTTCCCTTTCTTCCTTCTTTCCACCTTTTCTCCCTCCTCCCTTTCTCTCTCTTTCCCTCTTCCCCTCTTCTCTCTCTTTTCTTCCCCTACTCTCTTTCTTTCTCTTTTCCTCATTCTCCTCCCCCCACCCCGTTATGTGCTGTTTCTTAGTCTGTCACAGACACCTCCAATATTTATTGCTTTATAGCTGTGGTGAAGAGCATGGTTGGTCTATTATTTATAGATTTTTTCAGTGGTCTGCTATGCAAGTTCTCATGTTTCATCTCAACCTCTAAAATTTTTTTGTCACTGTTGCTGTATCATTTTCTATGCTTTGTGTGTTTCTGCATTTTAAGTTTCTTCATTGGATTTTTAATATGGTTTCATGTTGGTAAGAGTAAAAATCTCTGCTTACCCTTTCTTTGGCTCTGCAAGGAACTCATGTTAGGCTGTGTGAGAAAATCAAATGACTTGTGTAACTAAGGGGGATACTCATCATTTAGACATGAGTTGTTCCTTTAGTTATACTTTTGGTCCCTCCTTTTCTTCTGAATATCAGCTTGTATTCACCTTCTTATTTACAAAATAAAAATTAAAAAATCATCTGCATTATGAAACCTTTTTTTTTTTGTACCATTTTCATCATTGGTACAAGTGAGGTTCTATTGTTTCTCCTTTTTTCTCTTTCCTTCTTTATCCATTAATAAGCCTAGAGCTTGGGAAGCTGTAGCTCTCCCTATCACCTCTTCTTTCACAATCTGGGAGACATTGTTATGATTCCACTTTCTCTGGCACATGTGGCTGTCCCATAATAAGACACAGCAATATCTACCAGGGTGGGTGACTTGGTATGGGAGCTACCTTGTAACTGCAAAGGTGCCCACAGAGATCACTACAACAGTTATGTGGTTTTTATTTGAGATTACTTTAGTCATGAAAAAAAGAACTATCAGTGTAAAATTCTGGTTTCAAGTTCACTAATGAAAAGCTGAATGTGGCAGATGTGTACTTCATGTTCTTCTGCTCTAGACACTAGTAGGATATTACATCAGGCAGAGAAAGGGAGAGATGAACACCACAACTGTGTGGAAACCACAGTGGATTCCAGAAGCAGACACCCAGCAGCCAGGCTCCTTGTTGCTGTTCAGAGTTTGTGCTCAGCTCCCCCTGCAGTTCCTGCCACTGTGTCACCCAGAGCACAGTAGTACACGGCCGAGTCTGACTCTTGCACTGAGGCTTTCTCCAAGTGGAAGGAGCTGGTTTCTTTATCATATGTAGCTTCAAAACCTTTGTTTCTTCCTTGCTCATTGGCTTTCATGGCTTTTAGAAGGACCTGTGGACCTTCTCCAGGATATTGGACATACCAGAAAAGAGCAGGGTACCGTGAGGCTGTGTAAGTGCAGTTTATGGTCAGGACAGAATGTTCTGAGAGGGTCACTTGGCCTCTCATCTGTGTCACTGAGTCTCCATGTGTCCTTCCTGGGAAAAAAAGAGTTCTGTGTCACTTTGACAATAAATTCATTGTTAACATTTTTGCTGAGATAGAAAAAGGAATCCAAAATTTAACAGGCAGTTTACTTACCAAATATTAAGAATATTACAGTCACTACGCCGGGAAAAGTGTTCATCTTTAGAGCACTGCTTAAGTAATGTTCTTGATTCTTAACATGAAGAACTGTTAAAGTGATGGTGAAATGATTTTGAACCCAGAATTCACACAGGAAATGAGCTTGTGTTAGGTAGCTGCGCCCCCTGGTGGACAGGAGTGAATGTTTTCCCGAAGTTCTTCCAAAGTGAGAAATATGTCTTCATCCCTGACTTCAGTTGCAGAGCACATGCCAGACTTCATGTAGCCTTTGCGAATCTAAAGGAGAGCTGTCATAATATCTAAGGTATCTTTTGTTCATAAGACTCTGCTTGACAGGAAAGCATTTCAGTACTGCATCCCAGGGTATCTGTGTACCTAAAACAATATCAATTTTTGTGGACATTTTAATACAGGAGTTTATATTCTCATGTATGTATTGTAGGCTAGCCTGCAATCCACTAAAAAGTCATAAAAGTGATTTGGGGTAAACTCGTGGGAAGTAGTAAGTCCTGTGGTTAATAAATGATTTTGTTCTTCAGCACTGAACTTCAACATTAGACTAGTGATTGACAGTTACTAGGCACCCAATTTTGTTTGATAAATAAAAGTAACTACTTCTTATAAAAATATTTATTATGTTCTAAAGTAATATACATTTTTAGGAATGTTATATTTTAATAATTGCTTTTCAGGGGCAAACAGGCCATACTCTTTAATCAAATACTCAAACAGTCCCAAAATTCACTATCATTTAAAGTGCAAACTATGATTCCTAGATAAAGGAAACATTATAATTTAAGTTATTGGATTTCTATTTAACAAGCTGACATCAATATCTTTTCCCGCTGGTATTTCACTAATTCCAAGATAAGGTGACTGCCAACTGAATCAGACAAATGGTAACCCTATACTCTAACGGAATGTAGCCTCAAGGATGCTTTTCACATGGGTGAATGATTAGCTAGTCCGATTCTGGAGTTCACTCTCATCACAGTGAGTTAGAGGCACTCCTCATCCAGAGTTTACATGAGAACTGCATTTTAGACACAGACTTAAATAAGTGATTCAGGGCCACATGTTGTTTGGGCTCACCCATATTTCCTTTTCTGTTTTCCAAATCATGTTGTCAGAACTTGACACAGAATTATGCTAGTAAGGAATTTTGAAAATTCAGCTACAAACTTCTCTTCTGATAAATAGTATGTAAAAAATAAGTTGGGATGATGCTGGGTTGTAAAATAAAGTACAGCAGAGTTCAGTTTTAGAAAAATGAAACCTGTTCTAGAGATAGATGATTGCACAACTATGTGAATGTACTTAATACCACTGAACTGCACACTTAACATCATTAAGATGGTATATTTTATGTCATGTGCTTTTTTCACAATTTAAAACATTTTTTAACATTTGAAAGATGCTCCCTTTAAGATTTATGTCTACACATTTCCTACTGTAAGAGGAAATTACAACAAAAGATCACTGATCATCCAATTACTACCATTCTAGCTTTGAGGCATGGGAAAGTGTGGTTGGAGTTGGAAGGAGGAAATTGGAGAAAATGAGCATTTTAGATCGTGGAACTTCAAACATAGCAGGACTGGGGCTTCACAAAATGATTCACATGACGCCGTTCGGTGCTTTGAAGGAGAGGAGGAGGAGAGATGAAATGAAGGACAGGGGCAGAGAAGGTGACAATTCATTTTCTGTCCCTTCACTGTTTCCCTCTATTGCCCATTAATTATTGATCTCTACATTGATAAGATTAGTATGGGTGAGGCAAACCTGGAGCATAGAAATAGATCATTTTCATGCTAGTCTGTGATAAGGCTTTTAGTTCTCAGACTAAAAATTGTCACATAGTAGGTACTTTGTAGCTTTTTGTGAATACATGAATAGGTTTTAATACATGAATAATGTCAGTGAATAGGTTTTTTAAAAAATTGAGGTGCATTATTTTGTTAATATGCTGCTTTGTGTTTTAATATATTAATTTGAATATTTGTGTCTTGTTTGAGGATTAATATTTTTACTGTGCTATCTTTGTAGATGTTGGATTAAGGTTTGGGTAGCTCCATTAATAAAGTTTAATGGTCTAGGTAGTATAAACATGTTGCCAATTATATGTACTTGAAGGTTAGAAGTTCTAAGCTACCAAACCGATGTGATTTTTGTAACAGTCTTTCTTTGTATATGAAATAAAAATAAAAGTGAATATATAAAAGAAAATTGAAATAAGATATGTAGACACATGGTTGAATATGGACGGATAGTTGAGAAAAATTAAATTGCTAAAGGTAAGAAACTTCAAAATGCAATTGTGACATATAAAAGGCTTTTATCAAGTGAGAAAAGTAGCATTTTCCAGAATAAAAAATAGAAAGTTGATATTTTATATGTTAATATATTCTTTAAATGTAATGTTAACATTCCAGTTTTCAAGCATTTTTATTTCATTTTTTACTTGTTTTCATTTAAGCATATTGAACATGAGGAGAAATGGAATGAATTTTCAACATATATGTTTAAAAATAAATGTGCAAAAATTATCAAAATATCCTTGAGGAAAAGTACTGGTGAAGAGTGATTTACATTAATAAGTAATAAAATTTAGTATAAAACTCCCTTTGTGGGCTGGCATAGAAAGAAACAAATAAGTCAGTGGAAATAATAAAGCATGTGGAAACATAGGTTAGTGGCAGGTTGAATTTGATATATTAAAAAGAGGCTGATTATTTTAGGAGAAAAGTATACCTTATTTGCAAACAAGAAAAGAGTTGTATGTCTCTGTGGAGGAGATTCTCCACATGTGCTTCTAAGAGCCACTGTTATCCAGTCATTTAATGGAAGTGAATGGAGAAGCACCTATAAATCTTCAGTGTGGAAACCGAGCTCTTTCATACTAGAAGTGTTTTGAAGATGGAAGGAACTTTCAGCTCAAAGTTTATCACACAGTGGGAATCCTTAGAAAGTACTGTGAGTTCCATTTATTCACAGCAGAGCTAAATTAAACTAATTCATTAAGTAGTACCAATAAAATGAGAGTTTTTTAAACAGAAAACATATACACAGATTTCAAGGCCTTTCTTTTTTAAAACAGTACTTACATCATATTTATTCAATATTTGAACAAATTTATCCAAAAAATTCAACAATTTATACAGATTTTCAGTCATTTTATTCTGATGCACTTTGAGCTCAATCTGATGCCCAAATGGCAAATTGTCTATTGTGGCTGTTCTTTCTTTCCAATCTTCCATCAACAATGCTATCTCTACCTTTGAGGCATAGCTTCAGGGATAGAGATGATTATGATTACTGAAAACTCTGGATTTGGTCATGAATCTACAGAGGGGTTTTCTCAAAGTGAGGTCTCCCTCCAACATGACACCTGTGCTGCTTCTGGCCTGGCTACTTCCTGTTTGGGATGGTGACTTCCTGCCTTGACCCTTACAGCAGGTGCCTCCCTCAGACAGACCCTAGGGCTTTTGTGCAGCTCCTTCCAGCAGTCCTCTCACTGTGGCCTCCCTCAGTGCACAGAAATACACTGCCGAGTCACCCAGTTGTGAAGCTGAGATGACAAGCTGGATGGATTTGCTTGCTTTCTGGAAATGCAAGGAGTAGTGACTTTCTGCTGCATTTTGCTGGTTGTAAGAATCCTGACGAAGGAGGAAGACCATCTCCCCACTGCTGAGCTGCTTGTACCAGAGGAGACCATAACGTGAATCACTGGTGTCATAGGTGCAGTTCAGGATCGCTGCCTCTGTCTCCTACACCGATACTGTCTGGGCTTGAGTTACCTTCTGAGCAATGCTGGACCCTGAAGGAAAAAGGAGAGAACTACTGTAGGAGGCACAGGGATATGTCCTAGAGACAATGAAATTTCATTTCTATACCCATGAGCCCATCTTTCCAAAGTCCCCACCATACATTTGTTGTATCCCAATTCTTAGCCACAGAGCAGGCCCATTCTTAATGGGAACTTTTTACCTAGCCATGTTGAAGCCACGATCAAGTTTATCAGCCTGGAGAACGACATGTTTGAATTTTCCTTCCAGACAGGAGATAACGTCTTTCTCCTCAGCTTTAGGGCTCTGCATTGTGACTTGAGCCTGACAAGGAGAAGGAAGAATCACTGTGCTCTGTGCTGTTGCTCTGCTGGAGCAGGAAACCAAGGTTTCCTGGTGCAGCGAGTAGGTGTGGGTCATATCACACTGCTCCTTCCTGGCTGACATTCTCACACAACCTGAACATCCTTCTAAGTTAACCAACTCTGATACCTGTTAAACCAGAAAATAAACATGAATATGTTGACAGAAAAATAACTTGACCAAATAATATACTCAATCATTTCATCTATGATGGAACTGGGAGGTTGATGTTTAATTAAAAGTACTATGTCTAATGGATTACTGAGATAATCCAAAATGTAGTAACCATGTATCCTCAAACATGTGTATTGTTGTTTATTTAAGGTAGACATCAATCCCTGTATCAGTGAAAAACAACATTAGTTGAATTAATCTCTGTAGCTCTTTCATTCTACCTGTGGATATAAAATCATTCCTACCAATGTCACTCCAGTTGGTTATTTGGGGTCACAGAGCAGAAAAAATGTAGCTCTCTTTGCTATAGGTTTAGATGAAGCCCTCAAACACTGAATCTGTCGTAAAGGTCTTGACAGCCCACCTCTGCTCATAAAGGCCAGATTAGACACCAGAGTCTGATCACTCAGTTATCAAATTTTGATCTTGTATTTTTTCCTTTTGCCTCTGCTGGGAACTAAGACGAGCTACTGCAAAAGTGCTACAGTCTCTGTGCTGAGCTCTGAAGGAAAAGTATCATGGGTGATCCCATACACCTTCCCAGGACAGATGATCATATCATCAGTACTTACGATAAACCATTATTTTTTGTGTGAACAATAAAGATAAGGGCATGCTGTAGATATATTTCTCAATAACATGACAAAGAATAAGGACCTTGTCTACCATAGCTTATTTCTTGCTAAAATATCCAAAGCTTATCCTCCTTGTCTCAAGATAATTTCAGCCTTGTCTAGCTTTGTTAAAGCATCTTCAGATCTTTCTGAATCCCATTAAATGTAACAATGAGACCAACTACAAACACTACTACTGTTCTGCTCTCAAAAATCATACAACATTTTTCTACCAGGAAGTTTACTCATTTTGAGAGTATTTGTTTCTTCTCATGGTATTCAACTGTATCACATTTCTTACTTAAGAGATTCTCATAATTGTACTTCTGTCATTCAAGAAGTGTCTGTATCTAACAGACATTTTGACATTCTCTTGCCAAATTTTGAATCAATTTTGTTTTTAGTCTTATCTGAACTAGTAAAAGAAGATAATACAAGGCAGGTTATGCAACAACTACTCCAGCTGACATTGTATAAAACAATCATTGATGAGAAGCAAAATTAATTCAATTACTTAGAATTTTGGCTCCCTTTTGAGCATGTCAAATCACGAAAATATATACTCTCATAGTCAATATGTTTTAAAGTAGTTTAAAACTTCCAAATACTGTAGAGGTAATGAAATTTCTTAAACTTTTCAACCTTCTTCACCTTTTTTTAAACATCATGAATCTCTTGCACCCCATTAAAAATGGACATCAAATAATAAATTATTTGATATCTTTATGCTACTGAATTTTTTTGTCATGAAGATAAAGTCTCACATTATAAGAGACACTATAGACGTGAGGAAGAAAATACTTGAGCAGCTGATAGAGCTGAATTAAGTCTTCTTCACTAAACTCCTTATGTAAGGTGATCTTATGGAGCATAAACATAAGTGCATGGAAATGGTCCATAATTCCTGCTTAGATGCAGAATATTCCCCTCAATTTTGTAAAGAAACATTAACAATGATTAATTTGTTTGTCAACGAGGATAAGATTTTTTAAAGCCTGAATTCTGACATGTGGCACTAAATGTATTTAAAGAACACTTGATAAAATCCTCCAGACACTACTCAGCACAGTAGGGACATACTTATTGATTACATCATTAAATGCACACCTGTAGGAAAACTTTCCTAGGTTAGTGGAGAATATGGGCAGTTTATACCTTTCTTTTGACCAAGAAAATCCTATCAAAACTGTAATGGTAGGATATTAACAAGAATCTAGTCCCACAGAACAATTTGACTGTCTCTGAAAAGATTTTATAAAATTGTAGTTAGTTAGAATTCAATATTCATGAATACAATTGTATACAAAATATGTTCATTTTCTCTATATATGACTTATACATGTGCATTAATTACAGTGTTTTTATTTTCTTCATAAGTTGAAACACACTCATGTCAGAAAGCCATAACAGTTGTTATAATGACTCAATCAATTTTTCTACTTGTGCCAACACACACACACACACACACACGCACACACACATACACCATGTTTTTCTGGGGGAGTTAGTTTGTCCTCACTCAGTAACTTCACTTTTCTTACCACTTTTCTTATCCATACCTCTAAAAATTTATAAAAACAACAAATGAGTCATTAAAACAATTTAATTACTAGATCAGACATCTTCGGATCTCCATGGCCTATCTAATGCATTTTTATCCTTTGCCCTTGTATTTCTGCCTTCTTCTTCTTCACAGAGACTTGTATTTTCTTGCTGTGATCTTGTCTCCAGATGGAAGATTCAACTCCCAGGCCATACATATTCTGTTCTTTTACAAACTTAACTAGATAAATACAATCAATGACATTCAATCCCTTCATGAACAAGCCAACAGGTCGCTCTTCCTGGCCTTCAGGTAATCAGCATTTAGGAGATCTAAACTCCATGTCTTGGTGTTTTTTAAGCAATCCAGACAAAAATGGCCATGCAAATAACCTCATTAAGTCCTATCTACTCCCAGGTCAGCAGATAAAGTACAAATTATTGGTCCTTAGTTGCATTTACCAACTAATATGGCATCATCTGTCCTTAAATGACAGAAATTGAAAAGTAGCTACATTATAGATCTTAAATAAGCTCCTCTAAATGGTCTCTCTAAACAGCCAGTCCACAGACGTTTGCTGATTTCTGATCCTTTAAGAAGCAGAGCCTTGTATAAAGCAGACAGTACAACTAAGACTTGTATTTCATCATTTTTGTGGGATTTTTCTCACATTAATAGGAGAATGATATATATATATTTCTATCTTGTGCTTCTATATCCTCTCACTAATAAAATAACTTGCTCAGATACAGGCTTTGCTTGAGACAGTAACTACACTAATGGTATAATTCAGTTCTACTGGGAACTTAATATTGCAAGAAACCTAAAGTATTATTGAATATGTCATTCAAAGTCACTGGGAAAATATAAACAACTCAGACTAAATAAACATAGCTAAGTGCATTTTGATCAACAAAGTTCCCTTTAAGACATCTATTGATAAAATTTTAGATATAATGAGGTATAACTATCTATTGAACTTCTTCATTATTCATTGCCAGTGTGAGCTTTCGTTTTTAAATTTTTTGGTTATTTGTTTGCTTTGTTTTTCTATAATTAGAAATTATATCTACACAGAAATTCACTCATAATGATGAGTTATTTTACAAAATGATTTCAAAAGTTTAAAACATTCAGGGGCAGGAAAAACTGAAGGTGGTAGTAGAGATGGAGATCACGAAACTGCACAATGGCATGTGCTCCCTCTAACTAACTTCAGGGTTCTTAGGAGGTCAAATATTATTTGGTTCCATTCACATCACATTCTGAGAAGATACAAATAGAGGAGAACACACCAAAGTTTTCAAGGAGTTAGGAATGGACAGGGTGTGATTATAGTGCAATAGAACAAGAAAAAATTTTGATGTGATTAAAAATATTCTGTACTGTGATTTTGTAATGGAATCATAAATCTATACAGTCAGAATTCCATATTCATAGATAAAGCTGTACAAAAATATGTTTATTTTCTATATGATAATTTAAGAATGAAAATCAAAAGCACTAAGAAAAGTAACTGATATAATTTCTATTTTTTTGACTGGAATTTTACATGTATGTGCTTTTTCTCATCTTTTTCATTGTGGAAAAGAAAAACCCCAAGCTTGGCAACTAAGGTAAGTAAAATAATAGCTCCCCCCAAATCATGGATTAATCTTTAGAAATAGGCTACAGAACTATCAACTTCATATTTTTGCATTTTCTGTATTTTGCATATTTAACATGTAATGCTGTATAATGAAAAAACAAATATTTCTACTGAATCAAAAGCTGAAATATGAAAGAAATTGTGATATTGACACTAAAGTGATATTTATATGAGAAGAATCAATAAAAATGTCATCTCAAATTTAAAGGCTGCATTTCAAGAGAAAATATCACTGATTCCCTTTAAGAATAAATTAAGTGCAACTTTAGGATTGGCATGCTCATATGGCATGAAGCTCTGTGCCCTCCCCCTGGACCTTGCTCTATACATCTCTTCATCTCGCTATTTCTTTTTACTATGTACATGTATATCAAAACATCATGTTGTAACCTTTAAATATAATAAAATAAAAAATAAAATAGAAAAATAATGTATGAGGCAACAATCAGCTAACAAAATCTTCTAAACCTTTCTGAGTATTCTTGAACCTAACCTGCTTATTATATGCTTTTATTGACCCCATTTTATTTTCATGGCAAATGCTCTACTGGATGGTCTATTCTAAAGGACAAGTCTGGGCTCAGCCCAGGGGTAAGTTTGCACTCAGGCTGCAGGTGCCTGGGAAGCAATGTGCACTGGCTATGCAGGTGTACGTAGCCGAGTTTCCGGGCTGTGATGTGCAGAAATGCTTTGCTATTTTGTTCAATAAATCGGTGAGTCTTTGGTTTTGCCTTCTGTCCATATTTGAACAAATATCAATAATGAACTAAGAACCCCTTCCAGGTTCCTGTTTACACCAAGGGAAGTAGGATGAAGCACTGTGTCAATAAATACACTTGATAACAGAGCTGTCTCCTTCTTGGACATTCAGGGTAGAAGGAAGCTGCTTGACTTGCTCTCCTCAGTTTCTCTCATGCAGAAACGGAGTCAGAAAAAGAAAGCTGTCAGGTCATTACTCTTCAGAATTTTATTTTCTTCATTAGCTAGAGAAGCCTGACTAAAGCCAGTCTTCTCCTCGGATGTCAAAAGAGCATCCATTAATATACTCTTTTGGCTCCAAATTCTTAGCTCACAGTCCAGCTGCAGTCACAAGAACATGAATAAAGCATGAGTTACTGTCTTCATTGTTCTTCCTAATTAGGATAAATCCTAGACTTGCAATCTCTAGCCAGAAGAGCTACTTCTATTATCAAAAAGTCCCTTTTTTCCTCTCTAAAAATTATAATGGCGTCTCATAGTGTCGTGGCGGGGGTGGGGTGGGGTCGGGGTGGAGGTGGGGCGCTCTTCCCTCAACCTATTCACTCAGAATCCACCCAACCCTCCTTATATTGAGCATCAGCTGAGCTGTACTGACACCTTGTGGTCACATTCCTAACTACAGTACTGAATTCTCAAGTTACATGTTCTCTTTGCCTATGAATGACTCAAACATAAAAGCATCAATAGGTAAAAATCAGATTGGGTACATTGTAAATATGTACAGAACAAAGTTGTGTTTTATGAATTCTGCTGACTCATTATTAATAAATTGAAAAGAGGTACATGCTGTTTATATTTATTCCACAATAGGCTGAGGTTACATGTTTGAAGTCAGGGAAACCTCATGGTTCCCTCTCATCAACAAAGAAAAATTCTTCCTTTTGAGCCAAATATATCTAAAAGATCTATCTGCCACAGATGAAAAGTCTCCTCCTAAAAGAAATGTGAAAAACAAAAGTAAGAGTAAGAGTGAGAGGACCACTGAATATTTGAAATGCATGTCATCTCAGACCCTGCTCCTAGACTAGTCCTGTCTGTGACCTTATTTCCAGAGAATGGATATACTAAGGATCAGCCTCCTTCAGGGAGGATGTCTGTAATTAAAAGTTAACACAACATCTCAATGGTAGGGTAGCAGGGAGATAAGTCTTAAGTTATGACTCCAACATTGGAAACAGTTTGACCCACAGATCGACTTGTTTTGTAACAAGAAACCTGACATAGGTTGAGGAACCTTTTGCTTTTTGGCTTGTATTCTATGCAGTACTGAAAGAAAGAGTAGAAATTCTCCAGAAACATCAGGCAACACATTGGAAAAATGTAAACATATGTGAATTCATTTTTGATATGCTTTTATTTTCTGCCATCATAATGGATGGCGTGTCTTTAACCTGGGAGGCATAACACAGTTTTTGTCATGAAGGCACATAAACAGGGATGGGGCACATCCACGTTTAGTCTTTAAAATATTTCTATTGATGAATTATTAATTTTATGAGTTTCATGTTAAACAGTGAGTGCATAATAGGAAAAAGTCACAAAAGAATGTATCACATTTTTAATATTTATTGAGTATTTGTAGAAAAGCATCAAAATTTTCAACATCGACTGGTTTTTGGTATACAAAGTCTAAAAAAGGACATCAAAAATAAAAACGTATGTGAACTACAATGAAAATACCAATGACACTCTACAAAAACATCTTTATTTCAATTATCACACCTAAGACAGTCTTCATACATGACAACAGCATGTTCCTTACACACGTAGTGCTTACACTGACAACACGCGTGCTTTGCTTTCCTGGTATTTTTGTAGGACATACTTGACATCTCGCTGGTCTTGCTGTTTTGCCAGGAGATTATTCTTATATTAAACAATGTGTAGTTAACAGAAACATAAAATATAAACAAAATAAAGTATTAAATTCTTAATATATATTGAGCATTTAGAATAAACATCAACATTTTCACGTCAGCTGTTTACTTGCTTAGAAACCTAAAAGATAACCTCAGAAATAAAAAATGAAAATACCAATAGAATTCTACAAGAAAAATAATCTTTGCTTCAATTATCACATCCAAGGCAGTCTTCACACAGGAAAACTGGATGTTCCATACACGAGTGTCACTTACACTGATAGCACATAGGTTTTTGTTTTCCTGTCCTTTCTTGTAGGGCACAGTTGACATCTCTTTGGTACTTCTCTTGTCATAGTAGGTCTTCGGGATGTTGCGCCTGCCTGTTCACCTGTCAGCTCAAATTTGTGCTCCACAAATTTTTGTGTAGTTCCCTGGACAGAAACATTTTGCTTTCCCTTTACTGTAAATGATTTTTTTTGAGTTCCAATCCCAATCCTCTAAGAAAATTTCTTCACAGTATTTTGCATTTGCTATTTTTTTGGTAAATTATCAAACTATGCCACACGTTTAGGATTGAGTGAAACACAACTATTGGTCAATTCTTTGTATTTTGAGAGACATCATAGTTGCTGCATAATTCATCAACATCTACCCCACCTTTGGCTTTGTTGTAGAAAGTTTCCATCTCAGGCTTCTGTTCTGTCAAGGTTTCCCTATCAATATTTCCATCATGGTGCAATGTTGACATCAGCAGTACCAGTTTGTTTTTCTTTGCCACGTATGAGGCCAATGTTATCTTTCTGAAGTCCAAATATTGTTATTAGTTAGAAAAAACATTGGCCTCATATGTGGCAAAATGAAATCTTGCAACTTCAAAAAAGAATTGTATAGCCACACTTCATTTGGAATGACTTGAATTCTGGTGGCGTGGAAGACAGTAGCACAGGATGGTCTCTGGTTCGAAGGACATTCTGAATTCTGTAAAACAATGCCTCGCTCTCATTGTACAACATCAGTTGTGAATTCTATTGTTACTTTTATTTCTAACTAAGGTCTTGAGAACTATCTCTTGAGAATTGTTGTAAGCCATGGACCCTCTATGAGACCCCGGATCAGGGGAAAGATTTAAGTTGTGAGTGAGGTGAGACATGAAGTGATAAAGCCAAAATGCACAAAACCAGTGGGCTTTATTGCTCACCTAGGCACAAATTGGCAGCAGGAGGTAATGGGAGGTCTGGAGGCCAGAAGGCGCTGAGCTAGAATTGGGAAAGGAAAGAGGGAGGAGTGAGAGGGAGAGGAGGAAGGAAGGGAAATAAAGAGAGCAAGGGCTAGGGAGAGGGAGGAAGGGAGGAAGTGACTGGAGCAGGTGTCTTTTTAAATCCTCTAGGTATTATGTCTCAGGCTTTTCCCCAGGGATCATAGGTTGCAAGTTTAAGGAGAACAAGCTCAAAGAAGGAGCCTAATTCACAAACTGGTTCTACTGTGGTTGGCAGCTTGGGATGTGTTGGAGTTCAAGTCAGTGAAGTCCGAAGTCAGCAGCTGTACAGAAAGCAAACACACAAAGAGAGAAAGTTTTAATCAGGGTAAAAGGGACAGAGGACAGCTAGGTTTCCAACAACTTATGTCAGGCTTAAAAGTGGATGGTGAGGCAGCGACGATCTGAAACAGATTTCTGACAGTTCTCTCCCACCTGTCTTGCCAGTAGATCCTCAGTCAATGGATCTCCCTTTCAAGTAGGCCAGCTGCTGCTGAATGAAGGATATGTGCTGAGATCAATTATGATAAAACTCAAATTCTTTGGAAAAGTCAAAATTGAGAATTTCATTGATAAAATGATGCAATAATCCTTTATTATATTATGAGTGACTAATAAAAGTCCCATAAAATAGTTGGGCATGGTGGCACATGCCTGCAGTCCCACCACTCAGGAGGCTGAGGCAGGAGGATTCATTGTGAGTTAAGGCCAGCCTGCCCTACATGCCCTACTGACCTCAGGGCCAGCCTGAACTACAAAGTGACACCCTGTTTGAAATAAAACAAAGCAAAGCAAAGTAAAACATCCCATAAAATAAGAAATTACCAACAACAAGTAGGAAGGAAGGAAAGAAACGAGAGAATGAGGTGACTTTGATTTTCCAGGCAGAGTTTGGGTTAGGCACATGGGGGAAGTTCTCTCAGCTGCTTGGAGTCCTTGGTGAGGCACCTGTGTTTCTTACTTTTTCAGCTTGAGTTCAAAATCAAAAGAAACTGGAACTTCATCTTCTCATACAGTCTGGATAAAGTGGGCACTATCATGACATTTTTGGCACTGGGACTGAACTGATGACACTGAGTCATGTCAAATCAACTATCACATCCAAGGTAGAAGAGAGTTTGTTCCCAAAGTAGAAAAAAGGGAGATTGTGGACCAGAGAGACAATAAATTAGCATAGATTTCTTATTCATACTTGTATGTCTCTAACACTCCATTATACTCCTCCAGCAATCACTTATACATTTTTTACACATATATTCATATCACTATGTCCAAAAGAAAGATTGTTGATTCTCTGGTTCTCCATTTAGAGAGAGTATACCATTGGTCACAATCTACTTATTCTCCCAATAAGTTCAGGGTTCCTCTGCACCTACCCACTTGTATGTTATAGTACAAGCAAAACAGCAGCCAGAATGCCCCCTCTTCTTCCTTCTCCAAAATTTTTGTTAGCCTACAAAGAGTCAAGCACAAAACATTGCTTACAAGGTTCTTAAACTTTTTTTTACATCCTAGACAAAAGAAAGTAAAAATTTATGCTGGATCCAGTGACTCCATCATGTCCATGGTAGTTCTTACCAGTAATTTTAGCAGAGCTTGGGGTTTCTAAACTCAGCCCATGACTGATAATCAAAATATAAGCATCTAGGAATCAATCTTTAATATTCCAAAAGTGAAATCATACATTTCAGAGTAAAAGCACCTGAAAGAGATGCAAAGTGTATTATATCCACAAATTTCTGAGTTGG
The DNA here is from genome assembly GCF_000247695.1 of Heterocephalus glaber. Next base: position 8,312,327 of record NW_004624825.1, on the reverse strand, counting down.
ATTTGCAAAAATTTAAGATAGTAAAAGAATAGGCAAATACTTTTTATAACTATGATGAAGTATTTGCAGAAACATCTATGAATTTTAAATTGTAATTATTCTTCTACACTAGTCTCAAATAGTTGCAATACCTGACTGTGATGCTTTTTAAGTCCTTCAGGATTCTAATCAATCCTTATGTTGACTAATTCTGTGTCAGAATCTTTCCTAAATAGAGGTACTTAAAAATCAGCCAAAATATTCTGAAATATTGTGATTTGTAAATGTAGAGCTGGAAAAAGAAATTCTGGGAAGATCGCTCATGAATGAGTAGCGAAACAAGGAAGCATCTTGGAGGGACTGAGCATGGGCATGCAAATTTTACTGCCTGGGTTGGTTGAGATATAATATGATAAGGGACAAACAAAAAATTGAAGTTTTCTCAAGTCAGGCCCCAACTCAGAGACACTCCCTCAATGCAGGCAACCTCAAGGCAAGTGCCTGAGGACCTGACCGTAATGGGTAAGAACATACTCTCCTCATAATTCTAGAACACTATTTAGTATTAGATAGTTTTGAGGTGGGTAGTTTGTATGTAGCTCCTCCCCCTGCATCCCTAGACCAATTTTGTCTATTTGCTACTGCCTTCTGGAATATGATTTGACACAAACTAGGCACAAATAATTTTTCACTGAGTGAAGATTGTTTAATAAAAAATTAAGAGCTTTTTGTGAAAGCAGTGATGCATTTCATGTTCATCTGTCAGTGCAGCAAGTATTAGAAGAGATTTTATTATAACCTGGTCACTATTCTAATTGCAAAGAATACATTAATGACTAAAGATAGAAATTCATTCTTTTTAGAGTCTAAAATCAAATAACTGGAAAGAAGCAAGCGTTTGTATATGTACAGGTTTTATCCAGAAACACGGTTTATATGTATGTGCTTACCGAGAAGATTATGTGTAAGAAAAAAGCAGTGTGAAAGGCAAGCCTTCAGTTGTTTTGCTGAGAACTGTGGTTTTGCACTCTAGAAGTTTGGGTGCTTTTTCCCCTCTCTGACATACTGGACTTTTTAATGATATGTTTTCTTGAGCATGTGGATGCCTTTTCAATCTGAAAACACATAGCATTAATTGCTGAAAATTTTTATTGAGTAATTTATTTGACGATTTCTTTCCCTTCATTTTGAATGTGTTTTTTCCCCCCTAAACTTCTATTATTCATATATTGGATCTCTTGGACTTCTTACTTTTCTCATTCTGTGTTATTTTTGTCCTAACTTCTAAGTGATTTTCCTGTTGACTTTGTCCTCTTTTCTTTCTTTTTTATACTATTATATTTTTTGTGTATCCTAAAAGTTTCTACTTATTTAAAAAATATTGGTGCTTTTTCTTTTGGATCCTCTCCTTGTTTGCTGGTTACCTCAGTTTTTGTTTTGGCTCAGATTAAATTTGCTTTAGCATTCCTCTACCACTTGCATTGCCTCTACGGCCTGAGTGATTTATAGTGTTATTTACTCCTTGGTTTTCTATTTTTTCTCCTTTGTCTCTTCTATTAGAGACTTAAGTAAACATTCTGGTTATCTCTGATGGCCTATTTTTATATTGGGCATTAAAACACAAATTGAAGTTTATGAGTTTGGTAGGCTAATGAAATGTCACCAATTTCCAAAGAAAGGAATAGTCACATAACTCTCTTTCCAGGTATTCATAGTGAAATTCAAATAAAAGCAGAATGCAGGAGCTAAAGGTCTCAAATAAAAATACAGAATTTCATGCAATTCATTTATTTTCAATTGACAGTTCAACGCACCCTCTGTTTTCTTTGATGTTCCCTAAACCAGAGGCAATTTCCTGAGACTGAAGATTCACTATCTTGTCATATTTAGTGAGGGTCAGTTGCTGTTATAGAAGACAGTAGATGGCACAGGGTTTGAAGTACTAATTATAAAGTCTTTTAAGCAAGTCTCGGGTTTTAGTGCCACACATTTATCCCCACAAACATAATCTTGTCCCAGAATTCATAACTCATGGTCACTCTGGCCTCCAGCTGCTGGGCCTGGCTTCAGTGCTGCAGTATGATTTCAAGACTTCTTCCTGGATTCCATGTCTGCCAGGGTTGGTTTCACATTTCTCAGCCTTTTGCAGTCTGTCATCATTTTTATATCTCTTTTTAAAAAGGCTGTTCAGATGTTTCTGGCATTTCATTTGTTGCTTTCTCATTTTCCAGTGTCTTTGCCAAGATGGAATTTAGCCTTCTTAAATACTCTTTTCAGGGGCCGGGGATTTAGCTCAAAAAAATACTCTTTTCAGTTTCAGCAGAGGTAAATATGCAAGTCCAATCTGCCATACTTCACAAGAAGTTAGAGCTCCTTCTGCATCCTATTCAAACTATTTGAAATAGTTTCTTATGTACACAGATTGTATATGCTCTATGAGTAGTTGCTAATTTGAATGGAGCCTCTGAAAAAATTGAAAAGGTAAGACAGAAGACTAAGAAGGATAATTATGAGAAATCAAATAGTTATGAACAAAGCTTCTTTTTTTCATTAAGTTTATTGGTACATGTTAGGTATACAATACAGTTACAGTCATCCTGGGCAAGGCTTCTTCAATGAGAATGACAATGTCAACAATCTCAATGGCAGCAATTTTGATTACTGCAGTCCCTAAAACCGTGAAAAAAAAAATTCTCATTTTTTTTTAACTCGAGTACCTTTTCACAAGGAAATGTACTCTTGATATGCCCATCAATAGATACATATTGAGTACTGATGGTAGACAAGGCAAAACAAAATCTCCAATGTTTGAAAAATCATCAAGATATCTGTAGTTAAATATAAATATTCTTCTTCTTTGCCATCCTTCCTCTTATGCTTCTGGCCACCATCTGCCCTCCATCTATTATCAGCCTTCAGTAGGAGAAATGGTTTGAAAAGTATTGGGGAAGCTGTGATTCCCTCCTCCACCAATGTCCAAAAAAAAAAAGGATTTCACCTCAGTAGAATATTTTTTATTTAGACAATGGACACTGCCTGTCTATCACCACTACTGTCTTACTGATGAAAACCTTGCTGAGAAATTGTGAAGGATGGGAGAGCTGTACAGTTTTTGGCCCTGGTAACTTATTTTGGAAAATGCCAGAGGATTTATGCCACCTAGTTTTCTCAAAAAGCACCTAAAAATTGTTTCATCTTCCAGTTTTATAAATGTGGTCAAACTTATGACTCTTTTCCCTTTCTTCTCTGTCTTTCTTTTCTCCTTAATATATCTCTCTCTTCTTCTCTCTCTCTCTTTCTTCTCTTCCTTCCTTCCTGCCTCTTTCTTTCTTTCTCTCTCTCTCTGTCTCTCTTCCTTCCTTTCTTTCCTTCTTTCTTTTTCTTTCTTTCTTTCTTTCTTTCTTTCTTTCTTTCTTTCTTTCTTTCTTTCTTGCTTGCTTGCTTGCTTTCTTTCTTTCTTCCTTCCTTCCCTTCCCCTTCCTTCCTTCCTTCCTGCCTTTCTTTCTTTCTCTCTCTCTGTGTCTCTCTTCCTTCCTTTCTTTCCTTCTTTCTTTTTCTTTCTTTCTTTCTTCCTTCCTTCCTTCCTTCCTTCCCTTCCATCCCTTCCCCTTCCTTCCTTCCTTCCTTCCTTTCTTTCTTTCTTTCTTTCTTTCTTTTTCTTTCTCTTTTCTTCCAGAATCTATTATTTCTCAGGCTGAAGCTTATCTCAGAAATCATGAGCTCGTCACAGAGACAGTAAGCATTTGCATCTTCATATGCTACACCTGTGTTTCTAAATGAACTATTTCCCCAGGTGACCATGGACAAGTTTGTGGGGTTAGAATTAAATGCAAGGATGAACACATATCATTTCACTCATCTTGAGGTTTTACACTTTTAAAATCACAAATGCCAAGCATGATTGAGGAGCTATTGTGAGAGATTTTTTTCACTCTCACCATGAAAGCATCCTATGTGAGGCATATTTGCTTCTTGCTGTTCTGCAATTGTCTTAGTTTTGATTTGGTTGACTTTTATAATGCCTGGGGTGGTTGGTGGTTGACAACAGTATTAAATTAGTGTTGGTCCCTAAACCCGTATCTCACAAGCAAACACTTAGCAGATAGGCCCCTTGTTGCTGCTCAGTTTGTGCTCAGCTCCCCGTGCAGTCCCTGCCACTGTGTCACCCAGAGCACAGTAGTACACAGCCGAGTCTGACTCTTGCACTGAGGCTTTCTCCAAGTGGAAGGAGCTGGTTGCTTTATCATATGTGGCTTCAAACCCTTTGTTGCTTCCCTTATCCTTGGCCTTTGTGGCTTTCAAGAGGAGCTGTGGAGCTCCTCTGGGGTATTGGACATACCAGAATAGGACAGGGAAGCCTGTGGTGTCATAGGAACAGTTCACAGTCAGGAGAGCTTCTTCAGAGAGGGTCACTTTGCCTTCAGTCTGGGTCACCAAGTCTCCATTGCTTCCTCCTAAAAAGAAAAAAATAATAACAATTCATGGTGTCTTATCTTGGGCATGATCTGGGTTCTTTTCCAGAGAAAATTATTGTTACAAATGCATCAAAATGTAATGAAAGAATCTAAGTTTTCAGGGCCATTTTACTTACCAAGCATTAAGAATAGTAGTCCCATCAGTGGTCCTTGGAAACAGCCCATTTTCTGAGTGTCTAGAGTCTGAGAATCTTGACTCATTGGTGTAAAGAAAGTTTAAACTCACAGGGAAAGGATGAATATAAGCTCAGAAGGAAAACAGGAAATGTGCAGATGTTAGCAAAATGCGCCCCCTTGTGGGCAAAATACCAAATCTATCTCCTTTCCAAAGTCAATGCTATTATCTCTGTCTCTGGAGGTTTTTAGCCTTCAGATCACTAGCAACTCGAAAGAATACTTGGCATTTTTTGCAAACTTTTTTTTTACCATGTACGCTGTCTTATTTGGAAATTCCATGTCACAATATTTCTAAGAAGAATTTACATTTTATCTCTTAGTTGTTTTGGTTACATTATGATTTCTTAAGAAATCATATAATCAGGTTTTAAGATAAAATCAGAGGAATATGAATACATATTCAGCCATTAATGGAAACTTTGGATTGAAGAGACTTAAAATATTTTTAATTGTGATACTGCTATACCTGCAACAAAGTGAGAAGCTGGCAGGTAGTTAACAAATATTTCTTACATATGCAAGTAAATGGTCTTTGGCTGAGGAGATGACACTAGTTAAAATATCATCTTTCCTCACATTTATGACATAAATTACCAAAATAATAAATTAATAAAAGCTTTTAAAATAGAAGAAAAAATTAATATTAGTTATAAATATATATGAAAAAATGAGTAACAGCTGAGGATATAGCTCAGTGGTAGGCCATTTGTCTGTCCAACATTCACAAGGTACTGGGGTCAATCTTCATGGAGTGCAAAAAATGGTAAAATATGTTTTAGTATTGAAGAAATACATTAATTAAAGTTATTAAGTCCCTACAAAATTATGTGGCATTAATTTCTTTTGCCTAGGATATTAATGATATCTAGATGATGCGATCAGCCTATGTGTTAGGTAGATTCTTTTTTGTGTGTGGTTCAAATTTGTAGTTCTGATACTAAACTTTTCATGGTATTTTGCCTCAAGTGTGCTTTTAGCAAAATGTTCATCTGCCAACATTACTGATCAACACAATACATGAAAATTATTGTCATCACAGGGCAGGATATTCACAGAATATTGTTTTCCTGAAGAGACCAAAGAAGGAGCTCAATCTCAGCTTTCGGGATTAAAAGTAACATCTCTGCTGCTGAGAAGTCCATCGCATAACAAGGGGAAAGAGTTCTTTGTATGCAAGAGTTAGCTAGTGATTAATTTAAAAATATAACTTTAGAGATCTCTCCCCTTAGTAATAAAACCAAATTTTCAAAATTAAAAAATTTCTTCAGGGATTTGTGGTACAAGCGGTGTGACAAGTTTATGAAGCAACCTTTGGGGACATTGACCTCCAAGGACAGCTGCGTTTGAAGCATTTCTGAGGTCCAATTGAATTTTGTAAATTTGTCTTTTTGAGCCCAGAACTATTACTATGGCCCCACAAAATCTCAGTGTGCATCAGAAAGGGACATATGGCATCTTCTTGAATGAAGACAATATATACCACTTAAAATTAAGAAAATATATCTATATGCATAAATTTTTTATATCTATAAGATATCTTAGTGAAAAATTCAAGTTTAACACTTACAAATAAAATGGAATAAAATCCATGTAAATTTTAAAAAGATAAAATATGGTTATGTATTGTTTATAAACATATATAGTAGACATATAAAAACATGAATTTGAGAAACATTGTTCATAAGTTTGTTTAGTGAGAGGGTGGAAAGAAATGAGATTGAGGTGAAAAATAAGAAAGATTAAAATTTTATTAATAGTGCTTTATCTTTTTAACATTTAAAATTTTATATTTGAGCATAACTATGCTTAGTAATTTGAACAAATGCTATATATATATTTAAATTATACAATTTATTAATATGGCCAAAATAATTGTTTCTAGAAAGTCAAGTATTTTTACTTTCTCTTTTATATATTTATACCTAATGTAACATTTTGCACATTTATGAAAGAATCATGTAAATAAAAATGCTCATATATTTTGGGCAGGACTGCTGGACAGAGAATGGAAATATTTTTCCAGGTGTGTGACATGTCTGGTACCAGGAATTCTCTTTCCTCAGTACTAAGACTTGATTAGGAGATGAAAGAAATCTGCATTTCTCCTTCTCATGAATGCTGTATAAAGTGCCCACTTTAGTCATTTGGAACACAGCACTGAGTTGTGTCTTTCTGTCTCATGGACATAATCAGTCTCTCAGGCAGAGAAGAAAATTAATTATAAAGAAGAAAACATTTCCTGTAATCCCTGAACTCAGAAGGCTGAGGCAGGAGGATCACCAGAAGTTTGAGGCCAGCCTGGGCTATATAGTGATTCAAAGCCAGCCTGAATTACATAGTAAGACCATGTCTCAAAAAAAAAGAAAATGGAGAAGGGGGAAGTGGGAAGGAAAAGGATGAGGAGGAAAAGAAGGAGGAGGAGGAGGAGAAGGAGGAAAGAAGAAGAAGAAAACATTCAATAACCATAAAATTTTTCCTGAAAATTTTGGTATATCTTAACCCATTTTCAGAAATTTTTGAAATGCATATACCACAAACAGCATTTCAGTGTGACTTGAAAAGTACTACTGATCCCTGCTGGTGTCCCATCTGGCTCAGGAAAAGCATTGGACATAATCTACTATTATTCTTCATATATTTGATATCCAGTAATCTTAATCTCCTACTCATGCCAACATTAGGAAGTACAACAAATAATCAACACCTTTCTTCCTCTTTCTCTTCAATTTCCTACAAAATCCTCATTGACCAAGCCTTCAGGTACTCAAAGATATGTCTTATTAAGGTTTCTTCCTCTTAGCTAGGAAAAAGATATACATCTATAACATGACCTTTGATGTTTTAATTGTCATTGCAGATACTTAATCAGAATATCTTCAGGGGCCAGACATTGCTAAACTTTGCACATCATTAATTATAGTAATGCTAAACAGATGAGGACTAAGACTTTCAAAAAAGATTCAAAATTCTTTCATGACAGAAATTGTGAAAAAATTAAGAACAGAAGAAACGTAACCTCAGGATAGTAAAGACTTTATAACCCATAGATAATGTCATGCTGATTGTTGAAAAGCTGAAAGCATTTCCTCTAAGATGTGGAACCTGACTAGTATGATCATGCCCTCCATTTCTATTCAGGATAGTACTGGGAATTTAAACCAGAGCAGTTAGGTAAGAGAAGGAAAGAAAGAAAGAAAAGGGATACAAATAGGAAGTGAGGAAGTCAAATTATTTCTCTTTGTAGATGATATGCTACCATATACAGAAAAACCTAAAGATTTCACTTTTTATTATTAAAATTGAAAAAGTCAGTAAAGTTACAGAATTTAAAAATCAGCACACAAAAACAGTAGCACTTCTATACACTAAGAACAGTATTTCTGAAAGAAATTATGAAAGCAGTCTCATTCACAATAACCAAAATATTAAATATTTGGGAAGAAATTTAACTAAAAAAAGACCTCTATGATAAAACTTATAAAATATTGATCAAAGATTTGGAAGCACATAAACAAAAAATGGAAAACGTTTTCATGTTCATGGATTATAAAAACTAATATTATTAAAATGTTCATATGATCCCAAACAACCTCCAAAACTCAGTAAAATCTCCACCAGTAACATTCTTCACAGAATTAGAAAAAAATTCTAAAATTCACATGGAAGTATATAGGACCCTAAATAGTCAAAGCAGTCTTGAACAATAAGAACAAAGATGAAGGCATTGCACTATATAAAAATAAACTCAAAATAGATGAAAGATCTATATGTAAAACCTAATACTATGGAATTATAAGACAAAAACAGAGAGGATATAGTTCAAGACATCAGTATAGGGATTTTTCTTGGGAAAGACCCCAAGGGGTCAGTTATAAAAAGAAAAATAGATGAATGCGATTACATGAAACTAGGAAGTTTCTGCAAGGCAAAAGAAACAATGAACAGAATAAATAGACCTATAGAATGGGAGAAAATATTGCCAACTTCATCTGACAAAACATTTAATATATAAGAATCTTAAAAAATTTAAAAATAATCCATAAAAATCTAATTAAAAATGAGCAAATTGGGCTGCATACATAGCTCAGTAACAGAACACTTGCCTAACATGGGAAGGCCTTGGTTTTGATCCCTAATACCAAAACAATAAAAAACAAACAACAAAATTGTCAGTGATGATGTGAAGCAAAAGCAACTCTTATAAACTGTGGTGAGGAGGTAAGTTAGCACAGCCATTATGAAGATTATGGAGATTTCCCAAAAATCTAAAAACAGTTCTACCATATGAGCTATTTCATATAGGTGGGAATGAAATCAGTGTACCAAAGATATTCCTGCACTCCAGTATTTCTTGAGGTACTCTTCACAATAGCAAATGTGAGAAATCAACCTGTGTGACCACTGATGCATGAATAGATAGACTAAATGTAGTGTGTGTGTGTGTGTGTGTGTGTGTGTGTGTATGTGTGTAGTGGAAAGTTATTTAGCTGTAAAGAAGAATGAAATCCTTTCATTTGCAGCAAAATGGATCAACTAATGGACATTATAGTCAATGAAATAAGCCAAGCACAGAGAAATCAATATCACATGTGGTGTCTCATATGTGGAAGCTTAAGGAAATGTTGATCCGAATATAGAACAGTATCCAATGGGATATAGTATAAACAGGTGTCCCCAACTGGACTGCACAGAAAGGGGTGAATGGCAGGCCAGTGAGCAAAGCTTCATCTATTTTTACAGCTGTTTCCCATCATTTGCATTCCAGCCTGAGTTCCACCTACTGTACTGTCAGATCAGGGGCAGGATTCCATTTTCTTACGAGCACAAATCCCATTGTGAACGCTACATATAAGAGATCTAGACTGAGTTCCCCTACTGAGAATATGGTGCCTGAGGACCTGAGGTGGAGCTGAAGGGGTGATGCTAGCACCAGGGAAGGGCTGCAAATACAAATTAGGAATGAAATCAGTATGTACTACAAACATGTACTAATAAAAAAAAAACTTTGAAAAACCCCATTTCAAAGACTCAAAAACAAAAATATTAGCAGTGAAGTTTGTCTGCACAGAGACCATAATAAATTACTTGCAGACTTGTATCATGCCTCTATCAGTGAGTAGCAAATAGCAATCTGCATATACCTTCGGTCTCTATAGTGGCGAGTCAGTTGGTGTACTTGAATGGTACAGCTGCATCTGGTGGCAGGCTTTAAATCAGAATCCGAAATTTATTTTAGTACATGTGTGGCCCAATCATTATTTCGTTTATCTTTCCCCTACCCACTGTGCACCTTTCTTAGTCCCAGTCTTGGTAAACCCACAAACTAACCCTAACCAAGATGAGTAAAAAACAAACGTCCTGGAGAGCTCTTTAAAAATGGAGGGAAGATCCAATGACGAGACTGTAGAAGACTCTAAGAATCCCAGCAAAAGAAAGATACATTTAAAGCAAAAGATCAAGAATCCTACTTAAAGTGTGGGTTAATGCAACAGGTGATTCATTTTCTCCAAGCCTGCTTGGTATAACGTGGTGACTATGTACCCAAAAAACCCAAAAATCCTCCAAAATGGCTTTGCCACGTGGAGACCAAGCACCCTGCTTAAAAGATAATGTTTTGAAGGTTACCATATCCTCAAATGCATCTGCCTTAAAATTATCATTCTTAGTGTCTAACCTCATTGCTAAAGCTAGGAAGCCCATCAGTACTACTGAAAAGGTGATCCTGCATACCACTAAGGACATTTGTTATGAACTTTTAGGAGCGGCTGCATTTTAAAAGGTGGCACATGTTCCTCTTCTTACTAGAAATATTATTAGACAAATGTATGAAATAGCAGAGGATATCAAGGCATTGCTAGAGAAGACTAGTAAGTGGCCAAGGAAAGTGATCCAGCTTGACAAGTCTACCAACGTTGACAGCAAGGTGATGATATTTGTTTCTGTATGATAAAATTTTTAAGAGAATGTGCATAAGCATATGTTATGTGACCTTTTGTTTCCAACCAACACTATAGCTGTACAAAGATTCAAGTCTGAAAAATTACATATCAAGATACTGAATCAGCCATTTTGTGTCAGAATATATATATAGATGGAGCAGCTTCCATGACTAGATGACTTTCTGTTTTCCTTATTCAGGTCAAAGAAGTCACTTCTGAATGTGAGTTTATGCACTGTGTCATCCATAGAGAAATGCTGGATACTGAAAAATGTCACATGAACACATTTTGCAGGATGTGATTCAAATTGTTAGCCTCATTAAATTACAGGCACTTAATCCCTGTATGTTCATACAATTCCATGAGGAGTTAGATACAGAGCATGTATGTCTTTTCTTTTGCACAGAATTGAGAAGGCTTTCTAGAAGTAGATCACTGGCCAGAGCTTTTGAATTATGAGAGCCCTGCCAGAGATTTCTTTTAGAAAAACAATTACCACTGGGATCACATTTCAGTGACACAGAATTGGTCACAAAACTTGATTACTCATGTGATATATTCAATCTTCTCCATAATTTCAGTGTGTCACTTCAGGGAATAAGGACAACTGTGTTGACATTGGCAGATAAAGTTGCAGCATTCAAACCAAACTACACTTATGGAGTAAGTGAACATTGGAATTTTTGACATGTTTCAAACGTTAGGAGAAAATTGGAAAGATACTGAACCAGGATCTTTTTCCCAGCTACTGCATGATCACCTATCTCAGTTTTGAAAATCATCTGAGCATTTCTTCCCAATCATAAAAGGTCCCTAAACGAGAAAGAGTGGATCTGGAACCATTTGTGAATAAGCCAAGTGAATCAACTTTGTGCTACTTAACTGATTGGGACTGCAAATAATGGTGCCTTCTTAAAAGTAGGTTTGAGATAAGTTCAAATCTTCATACACTCTGGAATAAAGTCAAGGCAGAATATCTTGAGATTGCCATAAAAACACTAAAAAACCTTCTTCCATTTCCAGCATCCCATCTTTGTAGAGCAGGGTTTTCTGAAGTGACAACCAGAAGGAGATTAGACAGGGCATATGCAACATACTTCAAGTGTCAGCCTCCCATCACTCCCAAATGTGACCATCTATTTGCAAGCTCAGGGTTTGTACTAAATCTACATTATTGTGGTGTATAATGACTTCATTATATATTACATTGTAATAACAAAATAAAGTGCATAATAAATATCCTTGAATCATCCCTAAATCATCCCCTCCTTTCCAATATGTGGAAAATTGTCTCCCATTAAACCAATAAAAGGGTGGGGACTGCTGACATAAAATAAAACTATTATATTGTATTATATTATATTATATTATATTTATAATTACTACAGCTTGTGAAGGGTAGTGGAGAGTTAAAGGAAGCTTGTATAACAAGTTCCAAAACAGTTCAATGGTAGAAATAATTTATGATGCTCAATAGCATAGTGAGATGAATATGATTCAAAATAAAAATATATTTTTGAAAATCAAAAAAAGGAGCTGGAAGCCTCCAAACATAAAGAAATTAGTGTTAGTTATCCGGATTTTAAAGGGCTGGTGATGTACGTGAGTTCAAATGTAACAATGTCTCCCCTAAACATGTACTGTTATTGCATGCTAATCAAAATTTAAAATAACAGTGATGAAGTATGCAAATCAAACTGCATACCTCAGTGAATTATCCTAAGTGAATGAATTCAGATCATAGTATGTGATAAGAAAGCACTCCAGAATTATTTATCTTGTCCTTACAAGTTAATCATCCAGAAAAGCTGACCAATATTTTGACTTTTGTCAACCTAAATTGCTTTTGACTGTTTTCAACATAACATTAATTAATCATACATTATCTATGATTTTGTGTCTGCCTTCTTTTGCTGAAAAATATGTCTGTGAAAGTCATCCAAATTGTTGAGTTTCATAAGTAGTTTGATCATTCTCCTTCTCGTAAAGTGCTCCCTTTTATGGATTTGTTACAATTTGTCTATCATACTTTGATAAATATTACATTTTCCCAAAATTTACCATTAAAAAGAATATTAATATGAAAAATATTTTTGGGAAAAATATTTATGGTTAATATCTGGGTGTACCCACAAAGCCTCATGGACTCAGAGGTAGGGCTTGTGAATGGTGACTGGATTATGGGGCACTATAGCTAACTTGGTGTTGGAAGGTGGAGCCTAGATGGAAGAGGTGGGTGACTAGTGCCATGATCTCAAAGGATATATATCCTTCTCTAGTTCCTCCCTCTGCTCTCCGCTTCCTGGCCACCATGATGATGTCTTGAAGAGTGTTCCTGCACCTGGGACCTTCTGTCATGCACCTGAACAGTGCACCTGAACTCACTTCTAAAATGTGAGTCAAAATAAATCTCTCTTCCTTTAAGTTGTGGGTGTCTGACATTGTGTCTCAATGAGGAGAAAGTGACTAAGACAAATTTGTATAACTTTTTAATATCGTATGCAAATTTTGTTGTACATATGCCTGAAAGCAACATTGTATCACAGAGAACATATATTTCAGCTCCAAAAAAGGCAGTCTGTCAAAGTCATTCAATTTTCCCATTATGTGTATAGCATGTCTTTTCATTTAATTATGTCTTAATTTGCCCCAGGAGATTTTTATTGTTATGTGTGTAGTATCCCGACAGATTTTGATAGTCAATATGATTATCCACTTGATTGGCTTGAGACATTTGTGCGGCAACTTCTGGGTGTGTCTGGGTGCATTAATGAAGTGTGATCTTGAGGACCATATCTGATTCCTGGTGCCTTCCTCTCTGGTGCTCCATGCACTGTTTCCATTTAATCATGAAAAGAATGTTAGCTCCACATGGCATTCTTCCATGATGTTTCAGCTTTGGAGAGAGCATGCAATGTAGTGAAACCTCTGATACCATGGGCCAAATTAAATTTCTCTTCCTGTAAATTGAGAATGTCAGATTATTTTGTCCCAGCAACAGGAAAACTGACAAATACATGCATCTTTTACTACAGTTGATATTTTATGTTACTGTGAGTGTATAAGTTTCCTATTTTTATCTAATATTGTTTGTTATTAATATAAAAATTAAAACAATGGCAAAACCAGATGTTTTAGTTTTAAAAAATTAGGCAAACTTTACATACAATGCAAAGATCTCAAATGTGTGTTAAAATTTTGACAAATGAAAATACTCATGAAATTAATACACCCATAAAGTAACAAAATATTTCTATCACCTAGAAAATTCTAATATCTCTTTTTATTAACCTCAGTCTTGCAGGGGGAAGAGATTTTAAAATTTCTGTCCTTATAGACTAGCTGTGCTGCTCTTGAGCTCTATGTAAATAACATTTTACAACATTTATTCTCTCATGTTTATCTTTTGAATTCAGCTTTTAACTTATCCATAATGTAGTATATGTCACTATTCTGTCTTACCATTAAGTATGAACACATCAGAATTTGATCCCCATTTTCTTATAGATGGATGTAGAAGTTGTTTCTAATTTGGGGCTAACAAGGTTTCTGTAAACTTCCTCATACAGACTATAGTGGACATGTTTATTTCTGCTGAGGAAATGTCTAAGAATAACCTGCTGGATTATAGAGTGAGTATTTTCCACTGTTTGTACCAGTTTCTTTTCATGACAGCATGCATGTTCTGGTTATTCCACATTTAAACGCCCCCAGGGAGAGCACACAGCATTTAGTCTGATTTGTAATCTCCTTCTCTTTGCCCTAGAGGACACTTTTAACTTACGCTTTTTTCTACCAGAACATAAACCAAATGAGGGTTTATTCCACAACAGGGAAAAGCATTGAACAGTACCGAAACCAATTTTAAACATGCTTATGTCCCACTTCCTGGTGATTTAAGGGGAATAATTGCACTGGGTTACTTTTCTGTGATGAATCCATGACAGTTCTGTGTCCCACGCTGTTGATCAATAAGTGACAGGAAAGGACAGGGGGAAACAGTGACTACAGGAAACTGGAGGATACATGGCATTTTATTAATCTGTAAATTGCTCCCCAATAGAACAGAATTTCACATTTTTTTACACTGTTTTAGGGGCTAATCCAGAAAGTCAACAATGGGAAATTCACTGCCCTTGGTTCAGCAAGGGTGCCACCTTTAGGCTTCTCCACAGTTTCAAGCATGAACACTAGAGGGCAGCAAGGAGACCGGCATCATTGCCCCAAAATATTTCGACCAGATATCAGGTGGCAGTGCTTCAGTCCAGTGTCGCCTCAGTTTGGGATCCGTGTGGCGTACTGGAGATTGATTTTCATGGAAGAAAAAATAGATTTAGACACAGGGCTTACAAGGTGATCACTTTTGAGTGAAAACATAAGAGATGTGCAGAGGTGGACCTCACAAATATTTGCATTACAGGTAGAAAGAGCAAACACAAGGGGCAAAAGTTCTGATATTGAAACCTTCTCGCAACATTTCTCAGCTCACTGCTGTGGAAGGGACTCTCTAAGGCATTCAACACTGCTAACTGGTTAGTTGATGATTTTTTAAAATTAATTTTATTAATTAAATTTAATTAATTTTGGGGTAGATTTTAGGTATACAATGTAATGACATTCATCATTGGAAATTTGCAGCTTTACATAATCTTTCTTTGTTCTTATTTTTCCCCCTTCCCCTGCCTTCCCTTCAACCCCTCCATCCCTCCCTATTTACAAAGACTTTGTTTCCATTTTTTCATTTTCTCATATTAATTCCATTCCCTTCTTTCCTTTCCCCTACTCCTCCCACTTCCCCTTCCCCTTTGCCCCTTTTCTTCCTATTTCACATTATTATACATTTTAGTCCTTATTTACACTTTCAGTTTCTCACACTAGAGAAACTATTCGGTATTTACACATGTGTGTCCTATTTATTTCACTTGAGTATCACCTCAATGTGCATCCATTTAGCTATAAATGTCTCAAATTTCTCATTTTTTATGGTTAAGTAGTACTCCATTTTATATTTTAAAAAAACATTTTCTTTATCCACTCTCCAGTTGATGGGGAATTGGGCTGCTTCGAAGTTTTAGCTACTACAAATTATGCTGCTATGAACATAGGTGCACATATATCACTGTGGTATGATTCTTTTAATTCTTTGGGGAAGATACGCAGCAGGGGAATACCAGGGGATACCCAGCTGGGTCAAATGGGACTTCCAGCCCTAGCTCTTTGAGGTGTCTCCATACTGATTTCCACAGTGGTTGCACTAATGTTGTTTTCATTTGCATCTCTTGGATGACCAGTAATGTTGAACATTTTTTCATATGTTTATTTGGCATTTCTACTTCTTTGTCTGAGAAATGTCTGTTCATTTCAGATGCCCATTTTTGGATTGGGTATCTAAATTTGGGAAGTCTGATTTTTTTAAGTTCTTTATAGATTCTAGATAGTAGACATTTGTCTGAGGAAAAACAGATGAAGATTTTTTCCCACGTTGTGGGTTGTCTCTTCACACTGCTGGTGGTTTCTCTTGCTGTGCAGAAGCTTTTTAATAAGAGGAGATCCCACTTGTTGATTGTGCTACTTCACGGGCAACTGAGGTTGTGTTCATAGAATCTTTTCCTACACCAATGTCTTCAAGAGTTCTACCTGACCTCTGTTCCAGCCGGTTCAGCATTTCTATTTTAATATTTAGATCTTTAATCCATTTCAATTTTAGTTTAGTGTATGGCAAGAAATATAGGACTAGTTTTAATCTTTGGCAAGTTGAAGCTGAATTTTTCCAGCACTGTTTATTAAAGAGGCTATTGTTCCTCCAGTGAGGGTGTTTGGCTCCTTTGTCGAAGATGAGGTGACTGAGTATGTCTGCAGTTGTTTGTGGGTCTTCTAATCTGTTCCACTGGCCCTCAGGCCTATTTTATTTGCCAGTACCATGCTGTTTTTATCACAGTAGCTTAGTAGTATAATTTCAATTTGGTGGTTGTGATATCCCCTGCCATGTCTCTGTTGCCTAGAATTGCTTTGGCTATTCTAGGTCTCTTCTTGTTCCAAATGAATTTTTGGCTTGTTTTCACCAGGTCTGTGAAGTATGCTGCCAGAAGTTCAATTGCAATTGCATTGAATCTATATAGCAGATTTGGAAGTATGGCCATTTTTGCTATGTTGATTCTTCCTACCCAGGAGCAAGGGATGTCTTTCCATTTTCTGATATCACTTCAGTCTCTCTTTTCAGAATGCTATAGTTTTCAGAGAAGAGGTCTTTGATTTCTTTTGTTAGGTTGATTCCTAGTTATTTCAGTTTTTTGAATGCTATTGTGAAATTAGTTATTTCCCTAATTTCTCTCTCAGTGAGTCTGTTGTTCATGCAGAGGAAAGCTATGGATTTTTGTGTGTTGACCTTGTATCCAGCTGCTTTATTGAATTTGGTTATTAAGTCTAGAAGACTTTTGGTGGAGTTCTTGAGATCTTGTATATAGAGCATCATGTCATCAGCAAATAATGACAATTTAGCTTCTTCATTCCCTAGCTTTATTTCTTTCTTATGTCTAACTGCTGTGGCTAATCTTTCCAAAACTATATTGAACATGAGTGGTGATAGTGGACATCCTTGTCTTGTTCCTGATTTTAGTGTGAAGGATTTCAGTTTTTGACCATTTAGTGTAATAT
>NW_004624825.1:8250010-8293443 GCF_000247695.1 Heterocephalus glaber | reverse complement strand
GAATTAAGTGTGTTTCTTGTATGCAGCATATTGTTGGATCTTGCTTCTTGACCCATTCTGCCAGTCTATTTCTTTTGATTGGTGAGTTGAGACCATTAACATTGATGGTTATAACTGATACATATTGAGCTACCATTGTCATGACTTTTTCTTTTTGTTGGATTCTCCCCCTTTGCATTTAATTCCTTGGTGTTCCCAATGGATTAATTTTGCTGGGCTTCCTGGGGTTGTGATCCTAGTTGTCTTTTCCTAAGATATAGTCCAAAATTTTTTGGAGTGCTGGTTTGGTATTCATGAATTTCCTAAGGGGCTCGTTGTCATGAAAGTATCTTATTTCTCCATCAATTTTGAAAGATTGTTTTGCAGGGTAGATCAATCTGTGTTGGAGGCTCTTTTCCTTCAGTGCTTGAACTACATCAAGATTTTCTTGCCTTTATGGTTTGCGTTGAGAAGTCTGCTGTGATTCTGATGGGCTTTCCTTTGTATGTGATTTGTGTCTTTTCTCTAACTGCTTGTATGATTTTGTTCTTCTGTTGGGTTCCTGGAATCTTAACTATGTGTAGTTTTTTTCTGATCAATGCTAGTTGGAGTCCTATATGCCTCACTTATCTGTATGTCAAGTTCTTTTCCCCTGCTTGGGAAGTTTTCTGCCATCTCTTCTGTGAACAGTTTTTTTTCTGATCAAGGCTATTTGGAGTCCTATATGCCTCACTTATCTGTATGTCAAGTTCTTTTCCCCTGCTTGGGAAGTTTTCTGCCATCTCTTCTGTGAACAGTTTTTTTAATGTCTGCAGTCTCTCCTGTTTCTTCATTTACTCCGATCAGTCTTATGTTATTCTTCTTTGCATAGTCTAGCAACTGGTGGATTGATTTCTCATGGTCCCTTACTATTTCAAATAAATTTTTCTTTTCCTGGTCACTAATTGCAATCTTATCTTCTCTATCTGAAATTCTGTGTCCACACTGACTCATTATTCTGTGTAAAATTTCAATGGAGTTTTTAATCTCCTGGAAATCTGTTTGCATCTATTTTATGGATTTCATTTGATTCCTTTGTTGGGATTCCATCATGTTCCTCAGCTCTTCTATTTTTTTATCTGTGTCTTCTCTAGATTTATTAATCATGTCTTGTACTATGGGCACAATCTCTTCTGTTATCTGAGAAATTATTTCTGATTTCACTTTTTTCAGATCCTCTTTTGTGGCCAGTTCAGGTAGTCCAAGTGGTTGAGTATTACATTGTTCCATCTCGTTTCCCTTTGGGGTTGCTTTAGGTGATCTAGAAGTCTGGTTTTGAGGTTTGTTTACCTGTCTTCTCATTTCAATGGCGGGGAGTGAGAGGGGTGTGTGCTGCTGGCACCCGGGCAGCTCACCTCCTCTGTGCTGGAGGTGCTCTGCTCTTTTGTGCTGGAGTGCCTCTAGTTGATGATTTTTAAATCTTTGATCTATGCGACAATTTGTGCCTAGGTTTGGCATCTTTAGAGCTATAGGTTGTGTGTAATCTAATTGAACTTTGTATTTCACCATCACTGAGACTTCTACCTGACCTGTCGCTCCTCAATAGTCAAAGCCCAGTTCTCTAGGAAGCTCTCAGTTGCTGCAGATTGGATGAAAAGAAGTTGGAGATGCTCTTCGGAATAAGGGAAAGTTATGTTTCCTAAATTTTAAAAATTAGAACAATGAAACCTATGTCAGAGTGTTTAATGTGTAAATCAGATAATGATTCTGAAATATTTAATACTACCTCATATAGAGTAAAGTAATAAATATCAACTTTCTATTTTCTTGGTAAAACCTCCTTCTTCTTCAGTATCCTGGTCATTCATTACGCTTTTTCTTCTTTCCACAATGTTTCAATGATGGATTCTTTCAGAAAATTTTGTTAGCCCTTTCCCTAATGGTTGTTGCTATCTTTCTCTGTCATCTGGTGTCATTAACTACTGACTACATGATTACACTTGGGGTGTTGAAAGAACACAAATAGAGAATTCACATGGTTTTTTATTTCCCTAATGAGTAATAATATTAAGTGCTGTTTTGTAAGCTTGTTACTCAGTATCATATTTCTGAAGTGACTGTGTTTTCATCATTGTTATTTATTCTTATCTTTTGATTTTATGAAGCATTTATATATTACTTATTTGAGTATTTATTGAGAAATATGCATTGCAAAGCCAGGTGCCTTGGTACATGACTGTAGTCCCAGCTACTCGGGAGACTTGAACCAGCCTGAGCAACATAGTGAAATCTTGTCTCTTAAAAAATTAAAAAAGTACACATTGCAAATATAGTTTTCCAGTCTGTGAATGGACTTTCCATCCTCTTGAAATGTTTGTTTTGAGACAGGGTCTGGCTATGTTTCCTGTGTTAGCATCATAATTACAATCCTGCAGCTTCAGCTTCCCAGTAGATGTAGTAAAAGTCATCTGGTACCATGCCTGGCTTGAGTAATTTTTAACAAAGATAATTGGAAATATTTTACATGTTCATAAGAAAATAACTAGAAAATTTTATTTAATTTTATTAAGGACTTTAGAATTTCTTTTATCTTCTTTGACATCTATTGCTTCAAGTGAGAATTGAGGCATTAATCTTATTTCTCAAAATACAGTGTATGAACTCTTTTCTGGTGGTTGAGAAGATTATGTTGTGGTTATTTTTCATAAATAGGTATTCCAAATGTGCTTATGCCTGCCTGTAACTGTAACTTTCCTGATAAAACAGAGCAGTGGACCTACAGAGTTCCTGATCCAAGTTTATGGCATTCCACATAATATTGCTCCTGATTGAGTGTCTTGTTTCTAAGAAAGTCAAGTGCACTAGTGAGTAGAGGTGCTTATGAGCAAAGAGATTAAGGAATGGGTAAAAGGTTAGAGAGTTTAAAAAATCAGGTATAATAAGATGACTGTGAAGACAAGGACTGTAATAAGTATGAAATTTCCTTCTCAATTTGACATGACTATATTTAGGTATGTATTCACCATGTTTTCCTCTCTTCCCACTGGCCTACACATAGTAGCATAAGATGTGCTAATGAGAATTAATCTTCCATCCAATTACATCTCAGCATTTATTTTTCAGGATATTAATGGGAGAACGTGACTCACCTGGAAAGGTCTGACCATCACCCACAGATGGACACATGAACTTGGTATACTCTTCGTGGGACAAGTTTAACACATTTTTTGGTTGAGTAAGGCACAATTACATCATATTATAAGAAAGTATGATTGTTATATTGTCTTTATATGACTCTTAAATGTTAAAGGAGGTGCAAATGTCAAGTCAGGAAGGGTGTATTATTGCAGCTTTGCACTGCCTCAATTTAACTCTCTTGAATTATATTTCCCAGAATTTGCTTCCAATGTGAATGTGATCTAAGGATAGTCACAAAATAAGTGGTACATGACATGGAAGGTCAATGTGAGGCAGCAGCCATTTCTTGTAGGTTCTTCAGGTTCTGCACCCCCAACCCTAGGGCAGCTCACACATGTCACTGATATGCCAGATCATCCTGCCATTGATGTAACTCCACTATCTCCCATCACATCTCCTGCTTAGGCTTGTCCTTATCTTGGGACAAACATATAGGTAGCATGATGGCAAATGACATTGCTTTCCTTGAAGATCATCCATAAAGGGAGATTGAAGGAGCTGAGAGACAGACAGGTTTTAGTTTGCCCTTGTAGATTTCAACAGTCCTTATAAATTATACAAAATCCATACAAGTCACAGTTCCTGTACATGCTTATCCTAATCCAAGTTTCTTTCCTAAATATGGGTCATATGACCTTCATTTAATTCAGACTCAATGCCCAATATAAGGAAACATCTTTATAAAGACTCTCCCATGAGCTTCAGCAGTCACCTGAGGTCTAATTCTTATAATTAATCCCTTACTTTAAATCATTCTTAGTGGCTCCATTTCTTTCATTCTCCCTAACTCACCTAAAACCTAAGGGGAAAAGACTAAGAAAAATAATCTTGATCACTATTCCAGATAAACAGATCCAGATTTGTGCTGTGAGCATCTTTAAGTAAAACTCACACTGAAAGTAATTATGAGGCAGGTTTTCCAACTTTAGACAACTTTATCCATGTTCTGTATGATCTATATTTTACTCAAACATTCAAACAATATATCAACACAAAATTACTTTGGACATCTGTTTCCAAATGAGATGGAAGTCATTTTGTTTACAATTAAACCTTCTGATCCAGAACACAGATGAAGCAACTCCAGTGCTCCCTTCTCTGGGATCTACAGGTGTGAGTTTCAGTGGGGCTCCTTCTGAAAACAGCCTATCCTCTGACATGGTAAACAAAACAGTGTAAGAATTAGACTAATTTAAAACCCAAAGACAAACCAGACTGAAGTCACAATTTGCTTGTTTTTCTACCACCCCTCCTTGTCGTCTAACCTGTGTGAAGCACCTTATGTGTTTGCAGTCTTTTCATCCTTAACATTCTTGATCATGTCGAGACTGTCCATTCCAAAGTAGTTAAAGACCACAAACACCCACAGTAGATTGGACAGTGACATGTAGCACATGTACTTCTACACTGTGTATTTTGTTTTGCATTAGGCTCAGAGTTCATAGTCTGTGAGTGCCTGGCCTTTTGCATATGTTCTTTGTAGGGTTTTGTTACTCTACTGAACAGGAAATGGGGTTTTTTAGGCTCATAGACCACAAACTCTGTGCATGCTTGAGAAAAAGTGTGCTCACTCTAAATTATTCTTCTACTTGTCTTTCTCTGATAGTTAAGTCAGGCAGCACCTAAAAAGGGGGGTCTGAGAACAGCAGTCAGCGATTAGGGTGGGAACTGAGGGGAACTGCAGATAGAGCTAGCAGTATTCATTCTCACTTGTTACGTGTATCTTTTTATTCCTAAAATAATTTCATGACAACTATACCAGGTCTTTCTGTGCTGTAATACTATTATCTGCTATTTTATATATACATACTGAAGTGCTAAAGGACATGTGAACACCCCAAAAATTGGTGGCTGGAATTTGGATGCTACTATGAGGTTATGTGAAATGTAGCTGTTAGTCTCCCCTTTGGTTTCATTGTTTTAATGAGTGAATTAATATGAAGTGAACAAAACACAAATACACGACTAGAAAAGGAACCACAAACTTCAAAACAGTTCTAGTTCCTAATATAGATTTTAATAACAGATCATTGAATGCTATAAAGAAAAGCTTCTAAGTATTTCAAGGCCTGTTTCCCATGTCATCTCTGAGTGCTGAGAAGGAGCTGATGCCCTGGGTTTGCAATTATTTGTACCTAAGCAGATGGAGACCTGGGAGCAGCGTGGCCTGCAGGGTTTCCCTCCTGACATTTCAGATGCAGGGTCCTTCACCTACAGGTGATGTCTGCCTGTGAAATATGGTTTTTGAGTGGGTCAAGTTTGAATGTGCAGATACCAAGGTTGGAAGCCTTTCCCACCCTAAACTTTGTTTTATCCTTTCTTGTGACATAATGTACAAATGATGATATCTGTTAAAAGATAGCACTTAGTATATGAGGAAGGATTCAAAGTTTATTGGTGGTGTAAAAAAATTTCCAAGTTTACTAAATTAATGTGTGACAAGATTTAAGGGGCTTATCTGAGCAAAATATTGTACATTCTGGCTGTGGTTGTAAATATTCATTCAGGCTTTGACTGTTCTCTAGATTCTGACTTTCAATCTTTTCCTAAGATGAAACATGCCGACCAGTCCTTGGCTTCCCCAGAGAGACAAATCAGAAGTCCTCATCTTCCTTCCTTCCCACTCACCCCAACCCTCAGGAATTGGTAACTTCCCAAGGGAAAAGCATCTGCTCAGACAGGTGAGATCAAAACAGGCGTTAGAGTTCTGAAATCTCTGCAGTTCTTTATTGGCGTGCCAGTGGCAGCAGTGGGTTACATTATTTATAGTGTAACTGTACTTAACTTAATTAGAAATCCTTGTGTGGCTGCCATGAGTGTTCTTGCACTGTTTGGAGCAATTCTGTGATTCTTGTCATAGTTTTCAGAAAGAACAAACCTCCCCTTAAATGCTGCTTCATCAGTGAAATCATCTAAACTGTTCATTGTATAAATGTTTTAAAAATATTTTCCTCTTTGGACTCTGAATGAATGAAAATTCTCCAACACTTTATCCTGAATATTCATCTGGATCAGGAGTTTATGTCAAACTCTTGAACCTCAAAATCTATTTTTGTTTGACTGCCCTATGAAGAAACCCAAATGTGAAAAATTGAGGGCAAATGGCCCTCAGATTCTCTCTGGTTCCTTTGTAAAATCTAAAACCCACTTTCACTTCAAAGTTGTAGAATCACTACTAAGTTTTCCTGATCTTCTGAATCCTCCTTTCCTCCTGCATCCTTGACAGGTGTCTGGTCAGATGCTGACCTCCAACTCGTTCTTACCATTATATATTTTTATTCTTAAATTATTTATATCCAATGAACATTACTCCAATTGGATATAGATAGCAAGTTTCTCTCACCAACTTCTCAAATTGCTAGAAAAGGAAGAGAAACAAACTTTGAGGTTCAGAGGGCATAAATATACTGACCGCTTGTGGCATATCTCCTATTGCTAAGCTAAGTGCCAATTGAACTGATTTTCTTTTTTCACTTTGTCTTTGTGTGTACAGAAAAACCATGCATTCAGGGAAAAGGAAGGGAGCTTCTGAGTTGTGTGTTTCAGTTGAACATGCTTTAGTTGGTTTTTTGCCTTGTTTCGTGTTTTTGAGTAGGAGCCTCATTGTATTGCCTAGGCTGGCCTTGAACCTTGGTTCAAGCAATGTTCCTGTTTCAGTCTCCAGAATATCTGAAACTACAGATTGACTCCATGGTAGAAGCTGGGCATGCTGTAATTAATATGCAAGTTAAACTATTTTCCCAATGTAATTTAATTTTGCTGTGGTTCTGGAGACTTCTCCTCTCCTCTCTCCTCTCATCCCTGCTCCCTTCTCCCCTCCTCCTTTCTCTCCCCTCTTCCTCCCCTTCCTTCCCTTTGTTTTCTCCCCTCCCCTTTCCTCTTCTCCCCTCCTCTCCCCTTTCCTGTTTTCCTCTTCTCAGTATCAGACTTTACGGAAGTAGTCACCCTGTTTCTTCTTGCTTTCCAAAGAGGAAGTCACAATTAGGAAGATTTCCTACAGGGGTTTTCAAATTTTATTCTTATGCCTATATATTACAAAACAATTTTTTTCATGTTGAGACTTCTCAGAAATGGTAACATGCAGTACTTATCATTCTGATATTTGCTTCTTATAGTAATCATTATAGTTTTAAGCTTTATCTATGAAAATATGTGGAAAAAATTACCACTAACTTGTTGGCATAAGTTTATGTTCTTAGATTCCTGCAGGTCACAAGTTCAAATCAGATTTACTTGTATAAAATCAAGGAGCTTGCAGGTCTATTTCCTTCTTTGTTTGAAATAGTTATGCATTTTCACTATTTCGAAAAAACTACCTTTTCTTAGTCCACTGATAATCGATTATATTTATTATTTTTTAAATTAGTGCTGCATCCTTTTAAATGCCTCCTTGTTCACATATTTTACTTTCTTATACAGCTGGAATTAAAATGGCTATATTCTTTGAAGGGTATCTTTTTTACTAGTTTAGGCATATTATTCTCTTAAGTGGCTGCAATTTTTCTCTGTGTGGTTTTTGTCTATCTGAAAAAAGTAAATAGTCCTATTTCCCTCTATTCTTGTCAATTTTATTATTACTAGATTTTTATTTTTGCTTTCTGATAGAACTATAGCAAATTCTTTTATCTTAATTTCTTCTGATAACTATGGAAGTTGATGTTTTATATGTCACTGACCATTTCTCTGTCTTTGAATTGGCTTTTATATGCCTG
The DNA here is from genome assembly GCF_000247695.1 of Heterocephalus glaber. Next base: position 8,285,575 of record NW_004624825.1, on the reverse strand, counting down.
TTTTTATTTGGGATGATTTATCCTTTGTATTTGCAACAAATCTTTATCTGTCTTTAATTATTAATATTTTCTTGTTTGTGTATTTTCAAAATACATCCTTCAAAGGCTTGTTTTTAATTTAGTGGTGAGACACATGTACAGATTAAAAATTAACTTTCTGTTATAAATAATATTTTAATTATCAAAAAACTTTAAAATAAAAATTTGTTTAGTTTTTCTATTTTTAATCTATGTTTGATAGTATATATTTTTCATCAAATTGTTTCTTAAGAATTTGAAATTGTCCTAATAATACATAGATTTCTTCATAAATGTTTAATTTCTGCTGTAGATACATTTGACTTTTGGTCTCTTATATTACTTTTTATTAGTTTTTTATTATTGCTATAAGAAATTACCACAAACTTTTTGGCACATATTTGTGCTCTTTTAATCCTAGAGGTTACAAGTTCAAAGCAGATTCACTAGTATGAAATCCAGGAGCCAGTAGCTCTATTTCTTTTTTATAAATGACTCTAGGAGGTAATAAATTTTCTTGCCTTTTCAGCTTTTGGAGGTTTTCCTCACTTCCACATCACATCACCTTTCATTCTAAAATCTCACTCTTATAAAGATGCTTATGATTAGTGTAGGCCAGTGACTGCAAACCTTTTAGAGATGAGTACCAAAACTGCAACCTAAAATACTTATTTACCACAAAGGGCCAACACTGCAATTAAATCTGTATACTGGGGTTTTAGTTTTAAAAAAACCAACACTTACATTAACATCTTTTGCCTCAAAAGAAAAACAAATAACTTGTGTGCCATAGGTTCGCCTCCACTGGTTTAGGTCTATTTGGATAATCAAGAGTGAGCTTTCCACCTCAAGTTTTTATATGAATCCATTGGCGATGTCTCTTTCCAAAAGCTATTTTGTGAAACTGTGTCCCTTCAAACTCATTTTTGAAGTCCTAATATATTGAATGTGATTTTCTGTAGAAATGGAGTTGTCACAGATGTTATTAGTTAAGATTAAGTTATGCTAAAGTAGGCTTGTCCTCCAGTCCAGTGTAACTGGATTTAATAATAAAAATAATGCTATGTGACAAGAGAGGAAGACAGAGAGGGAAGGTTATAGGAGAAAGCAGAGTGAAGGCAACCATCTCCAAGCCTTAGACTAACACAGCTGGAAGAGGATTGAAGAGAGTTCTTTATAGGAACAGAGCTGTCAATATTTTGATTTCAGATAACTGGCCTACAAAGCTGTGAGAAAATAAATTTATGCTTTTCTAAGTCTGTCAGTATCTGAATCATAGTTATAGCAGCTCTAGGAAACTAATATACTATGGAAGGTGTCACTTCATAGACTCCAGCACACAGTTTTAGGAGCCAGCAGCTACCGTGTTTGACTATTTTCTAGTTTTTCACTATCAGCATTACTAAATATTTTTTATTCATTAAAATTCAGCATTAGGTTCCCTCTTTTGTTGCTTTTTCTCTTTTTTGGTTAATTTATGTACTTGTCTTTATTTTTATGGAAGTATAAGTTACAGTAAAATAAATAACAATAAATATAGAATTAGAGGAGATTTGAAAGCTTCAAATTTGTAAGCCACTCTCCTGTCAATAGATAGAATGTTCTCTTCCTTCACTCCATCACAGCCCCTTATGCCCTGACCACACAGCTCCCAAACCACTTATGTATCTACTCTGCTGATTTGTTCCACCATGCATTAGATTGTCTATTTTAATTGTACATAAATGGAATCAAACCACATGTACCAGTTTATTTCTAACGATTTTGCCAGGCATAATGTGCTTGAGGCTTATTTGTGCTATATATGTTAATAGTTCAATCCCTTTTCTAGCTGATTAATATTCCATTGAATGTATATAGCACAATTGATTTAATCTGTTGTTTGTGGGAGTTTTCTCTAGTTTTTCTCTTATGAATAAAGATCTTATGAATCTTCTGGACATATATTTTCATGTTCCTTGGGTAAATAGCTAGAGGTGAAGTTACTGAGTCATGGAAGATACATGTTTGTTATAAGAATGTCCTGGAGTGAATACAACTTTATATTACTTCCAGCAATGTTTAAAAGTCAAGTTGTTTCACATGCCTTTTTTAAATTTGGAAATAATGTTATGTTTACATAGAAGTTACCACAATGTAAAGTTCTCTTGCACATTTGGCTTTCTCCACAGTTAATATGTTACATTATTCTATGTGTCATTGTCTTTATGTAGGATTATCAAAATCAGGATAGTGACACAATATTGCTCCAATACTTATATAAAAATACTCTTACATAATGCTGTTGATTAAAGTACAGACCTTACTCTGACTTATACATTTTTATATGCACTCTAGGATGTGTGTGTGTGTGTGTGTATAATTTCATTAAAATTTGTCACATGTATAGGTATAATCACCATTGCAGTCATGACAACAAACTTCCATCCTACACAAATCTTTCATGTGCACCTCCTCCCAACTCATAATTCCTAGCCTCTGCTGACTTCTTCTACAATGTTGCCAATTTAAGTATGGTATGTAAGCAGAATCATGCATTATGTAATCATTGAAGCTGATTTATTTGACTCAGCACAGTGCCTTTGAGATCCATCTAAATTGTTTATATCACAGTCCATTCTTCTGATTATTGAATTATTTTTCATTAAATGAGTGTACTATAAATACCTATCCATTCACTCAATAAAACATAGAGGGCTTTTTTGTAGATCCATTGTGTGTTACCTATATTGTTAGTTGAACCCATTTTATTAAACTATACTGTTGCTTTATAGGAAAATACTATGATTTATATCTCTATTCATCGGGTAATAGCCATTTGGGTTGTTGCCAGCTTATAGTGTGGCATTATTATTTAGGACTGCTATAAACAAAAGTCCTTGTGTAAAAACATGTTTTCATTTATCCTGGGCAAATATCTTGAAATAGAATTTCTAATCATATGATAAAATCATTTCACAAGAAACTGCCAAATGACTTTCAGTTGAGATCACACCACTTAGCATTCCATCAGTAATGTATAAAAGTCCTATTTGCCCCACAATCGATTGGGTGCCTTATAAAAACCTCAAATATTTTAATTGTTATGCAGTTTGGTTCCTGATGAAGCTAAATTACTTTTACTTACTTTAATAACCATTTTCCCATATTACCACACAGTAAATTTGTACAGTTACTGTGCCACCAATTTGTGAAAATGAAAGCTAGTTTACATCTCTCCCAGCTTAAGTCCTGAGCAGGGTTCTTCAGGAGCCCCAGATGCAAGTTTGGGTACAGGCTGCAGGTGCCTGAAGAGCACTGTGTGCCTGCTGCACAGAAGTAGGTGGCTGAGTCTCCAGGCTGGGGATTTCTGATATGCAAGGAGAGCTCTTTGGTACCTTTACTTAAGTACACTGTGAATCTTCCATCATTCTTTTCATTCACATTTTGACGTATGGTTATCAATAATTCAGGACCTTTTCCAGGGAATTGCCGATACCATGGGAAGTAGTCAAATGAACTATCCTCATATGTACAGTTCAAAATTGAAATCTCTCCTTCCTGGACAGTCAGAGACTGAGGATTTTGTTTCACTTGCTGATGGTCACTTTTCCCCTTCTGTTGGCTGCTCACCCCTGCTTAGAAAGATAAAAAAGTCATAGGCCGTGAATTTTGTATCCCCTCTTTAAAGTTTCTACCTTCATGATTTTGTCCGTTCTCTAGTGTTATTCTCCCAATTTCCCGGAGTTTCTCCTCTACAACTCACATGTCAGGTGAAGTCCTAGAATTAAAAATGATGCTCTCAGGATCTTGTCCATTCCCCTTGAAGCCAGAACTCAGTGCAAACCCAAGTGGTCTTCTGTTCTCCCCAGACACCTGGAGCTCTGACTTTAAACCTGCATCCACTGTAATTTTTTCAACTGGCTCCTCCTTTTTGCAAGTGCTTAAAGTTGTTTCTGGGAAAGGAAGCTCTTTCCTCTTTAGTCCAAATTTAAAATTGCTAAAAGTACAATCATTCAGACTCAGAAATTCCCTAATTATACATTAATAAGAATCAGATTCAAACTTCTGCTACTCCCTTTCTTTGTTTTCTTTATATTTCCTAGGACATTAAAAATCATTCTCTAACACATTTGGGTGTGCCAGTAATAGTCACTTGTTTTACAATGGTGGAAGAGAGAGAATCCCATGGATTTTATAAATTAGCACAAATAGTGGCATTTCTTCTTCATTACAGACATTAACAAAGTTTACTAAGGAAACAGAATGGGTTTCAATCCAGGTTCATGGATTAGAACACAGAAAATATATGGTCCCTTTTTTGTCAGTGACTTCAATTTTATTACAGTCTTTCAGGTGTGCTCATATTCCATTTGACACTAAGAAGTGATAATAGGAAATGAAATCAATGCTTTATATTTCTTATAAATTATACATGAGGTAAATTAAATATTTCTAAAAATATAGCTGGACACAAGAATTTTGGAAGGCCTTCAATTATTGATTCTGGAGGAGATTTGATCTGCTGGTGGGTAAGAAAGGAAGAACAATTTGTTGTATTTCAAAAGATATGAGGTTTGGTTAACGAGAAATGAAGCACTGTTGGTAAATCTCATAGTAAGTTTCGATAAACATGGAATATTTTCTTCACTTTTTATCTAAGGGATTAAAATGTGAAAAAAAATAAAGATGTGCTTTTGATTTAAATTTCACAGTGGCAGAACATACAGGCAGATATTGAGAACAAATTCCAAAGCACCCCGAAAAGCAGTGATGATCTGTATTAATAAATAATAGAAGTTAAAAGAACATAAGGAGGGCATATTTTTTTGTTTGGAGAGCAGAGAGAATATTCTTGTATCTATATTTGATGTAATCTCCAATCCAATTAATTCAATCCAAATCATCACAGTCCAGCAGGAGTCAATCGTCCACATTTCTTCATTTCTATCAAAATCCAATCTATTTTAATAAACTAGGAGAGATTTTTATTGATAATTTTTTGTATATTTCTTTTTTCATTTATTTATTCATCTGGACATTCATTTGACACAAAATATTCCCCTTTATCTGTGCTGGATACATTCCCAGAACCCCAGTGAATGTCTGGAACCACAAACAGCACCAAACTCTATTTATAATGTGTGTTTTCCTATACTTACATACTACAATAAACTATCATCTTTGATGTAAGAAAAGCACTTTATGTCTCCTCTTTGTCCTGTCCACATTATTAGCAGCAATACTTTTGCATTTGGGGGTATTATAAAGTAAAACAAGGATTATTTAAACACAAACACTATGACACCTTGACAGTCATTTTGATAACAAGACAACTACTAAGTGAGAAATCAGCAGATAACACACAGCATGAATACCCTGAACAAAGTAATGATTCATGTCCCTGGTTGGGTGGAACAGGATGGTCAGAGGTCTCATCATGCTATTCAGAGTGGTGTACAGTTCTAAATTAGCAAATTATTTGTTTATGGTTTTCCATTTAATATTTTCAGACCGCTATTGGCTGCAGGAATACCTAGAAAATGAGCCTGCAAATAAGGAGGGACTACTGCCAATTTACTGAATGTTCATTAAATTTTTGCCTGGTGGGCAATACTTGAGTCTCATTCATAAAAGTCATAGTCCCAATCTGCAACCCAGTCCCAGTGCTCATGCACAGCAAGATAAAGTCTACAAGAGATATGAATACCTAGATAAAAAGACGAAGGGAGGGACATGAACTCTGTTTCTTGACCCATCAGAGAGGGTCCTGAGGGAGGTGGTGCTTGAACTGTGCCTTAAAGTATAAGTAGATTCTTAGTAAAAAGAAGAGGGAAGGGAATTCTAGAATGCTAAATCAGTGGGACTGGCAATTGAAATGTGTGTGGGTGAGGACAGTGTAAAATCACAGCAGAATAGTTAATGTGCCCCTGACCTTCACAGATAACCTGTGTCTTCAGAGAATTATTCCAAAGTCATATTTTCCAACCCTATAATAGTGGGAAAAACAGATACTGTTACTGGTAGATGGATCAATATGTAAATAGATGCATGTTTGACATCTAAAATTGAATTAGGCTAGGAGAGAAAAATTTACATGTTTTTAAATGATAACCTCTGGTAGTGGATGAATATATGTAAGAGAGGCAGCACTGCCCCTTCATGGCCATGTAGAGGGATTGCATGGAACAAATTTCTGAGGCTTCTTTTTTTATTAGCATATGTTTGCAACACAGAATAGTGATGTTCCTTTTAGGAAATTGATACATACCCATCATGCATAAAACTTATCTTGACCATTTTCAATCCTGTCACACCCCTTCCCCCATTCCCCCTTCTCTTCCTTTAAACTAAGAAAGTCAAGTAAAGGAGTCTTTGTGGCGGGGGTGGCGGGGGTGGCCGGGGAAAGTGATTGATTCAGATGAAAGTAGTTCTGACTTTGTTGAGGTCAGCTATAGTACACTGGCTGGCCTCTAGTCAGGTGTGTCTCAGGTGAATCTGGAGGAATTGGGATGCTGGTCATTTCAGAAAAGAAGGGTTACTGAAATGTGAGATATGTATAATACTTCCCTTGGGGTGCCTTCAGAGGCAGACACTTCTTTCCACATCCATATCCGGTCAGCATAAGCCCTTCACACTAAAGAGAACATGTTCTCTAATAGACTCTGAGTAAGATGAACATTTTATGTTTTCTACTTGTTAGTCATCTTTCTTATTTTTAGTAAATAATGGTGTGTAGTGGTATCTTACTGTGGTATTTAGTTGCATTTTCTATGATGGTTATGATGTACAATAATGATCAATAAACTCATAGAGGGTTCAATATTAAATCTTTTCTTCTTTGTGAGTCATTTTGTCTATGTTTTAGCTACTCAGGTCCATCACTGCAGCCTGAAAGAAGCTTTGTTCATTCCAGTGGACTGGGAAAGAGGTAACAGTGGAGGGGAGTTGTGAGTGTGAGAGAGATAACACTTTTTGTTTCATACATCTAGAAAAAAGAGCAGGAAGTGTTTCCACCAGGCTGATGGCCACCATTCCACTGACATAAAGAGGGATGATGCAGAGCAGACTGAAGGAGTGATGTTGATTTAGTGCATGATGCCTGTTTAGGGAAGTCAGAAAGTTCAAGAAGAGTGGCCTGGACAGAGATTTGGAGTGTCATCAGCCAGAGTCACATAAAAGGGGCACATGTAGAAAGCTGCAAAGGCTATCATGGCTCCAAGGAAGAGAGATCAGAGAGGGCTCTCTGGAGAACAGAAAAAGACAAGGGGCTAGACCAGTCTTGCTGTGTTCTCCCCTTCTCTGATACAATTGCAAGTGACTGGTCAGAAGACAGAGGCAGAAACTCCCTCAGTCATATCTACAAGAGCTCAGCTAACACCTAGCAGAGTTTTGCCTGTAGAGAAAAGGAGGCAGTTTTGGTTGTCCACCCAGACCCTACCCACCTTACTTCCTGCTGGGTGACAGAAAGTCATTGATGTAACATCAGCTCAAGCACCAATTGATTCACCCAACCTCCCAATCACAACTCCAAAAGCAAAGTCTCTTCATTTCTAATCTAAGAAGGAAGAATATCTTGGTGGAATTCTGACTGTAATATAAAAAATAAAACCTGAGAGGATCCTTTATTTTTGCAGAGGGTTGTGTTTGTTTGTGTGTGTGTGTGTGTGTGTGTGTGTGTGTGTTTCCTTTCATTTAGTATTGACTTTAAAACAAAGGGAGAAAGGGGTAGCAGGATTGATTTTGTGCTAGAAAGAGGTAGGAATCTGAAGTATTGTTCTTACCAAACTACACTGTTTTCTTATGCCAAGGGATGTTTCATAGATTAGCTATTTGCTTTAGCCATAAATTCATCTCAATCTTCCTTATGCTCCACCATGTTCCCTTTAAATTCCCTCCTCAATTGCTTTTACTTCTCCCCTCAATCCCTCTCAAACCTCTCTCCCCCATTCTTTTTCTTATCAAGTACTATCAACACAATATATTTTTTATTCCTTTTTTCTTTTGATTTTTTTCTTTCTTCCATCTTCTTTTACTTTTCATAAGAATTTGGGTGTCAAGAGTGTGGTAGTAAGGTTGCAAGACCAAGAGTGAGTGCTTTTACCTCTATAGCTCCTTATCTGATGACACTGGTTTCTCTCACACCAAGTTTTTCATAGTGTTCATTTTGTCCTTTTTGTCTTTCATTTTTCCCTGTCTTAGAATATATACATGAGCTGTTGCATATATGAAATTGTGAATAAGAATTATATCATTAGTTTATATAGTATCTTTCATTGACATGTCAAGTTCAGGTTAACTCTCACCAAAAATTGTGTTAATTATTCAAATGTAAGTTTATATCAGCACATTAATTGTTTGCAAATTTCTCATAGCTTCCTTCAATGTCCAAATTTTATATATATATATATATATATATATATATATATATATTCCCTTGTTTTTCTTTTTCCTGCCTTTGCAAGTAACTTCTCAAACTCACCCGTCTTTCTCCATCCTACATATGAAAATAATACCATCTTCCTTTTAATTGCTCATTTTCTTTTTCCTTCTTTCTGAACTATTTTTTCCTTTTTATCCCTTCATCCTCCACATCTTAGAGTACTCTTCATTAGTACTATTTTATTGTCTTCTTGGGTTATGGAAAAAAAGGAGAAATTTTTAAACAAGTTTTAGATTATATGTTGATATATGATTTGTTATGAAGATGTTGTTCTCTCTTTGCAACAGAGTCATTGGAACTGATACTGATGTTGTGTAGGTTGCATAGGTACATAAACACCAAAATATAACCAGCAAAGTTGTATGACAAGGAAACACACACTAAACTAAACTAGAGAGATCTCCACAGTAGCAAGAGATTTTTCTACACTCAATAATATTCAATCCACAACATGAAAGCACTGGAAATATGAAAAGAAGGTAACAAGATATTCAAAAAATCTTAACTATGCATAATCTGATCTCATGGGCACTGAAGTAGAAGAATTTCCAGGTAAAGAAATAAAAATCACTAGTTAATAAAATTAAAGAGATCAAAGAAGAAAAAGCAAATGTATAATATGTTTAATTAGCTCAAAGAAGATGTAAATAGGTAGGCAGATAAAGGATGATTAACAACTTAAAGAAGGCATAAACAACTATTTGAATTAAACAGGGGAATAATTCAACAGGAAGGTTATAGCAAGTGTAAATATATATCCCAAATATCAGTATACCTAATTTATCAAACAAATACTACTTGACATATAAAAAGATAGATAGACACCAATGCAATCATAATGCAGGATTTCAATACTCATATGGACAGGTCAAACAGAAAAGAAATCAACAAAGTAATATCAGAAATATGCACACCATCAAACAAATGAGCTTAACAGCTATCTACAGAGTGTTTCATCCAACAACAGCAGAATTCACTTTCTTCTCAGCAGCTCATACAATTTCTCCAAAATAGACTGTACCTTAGGAAGTATACTTAAATAAATACAAAATAATTGAAATAATCTCTTCAATCCTATTACATCGTAAGGGAATAAAATTAGAAAACAGCAGCAAAAGAACCACAGAGTCTATGCAAACATGTGAAGATTAAATATTACACTCTTGAATAACCAATAGTTCCCAGAAAATATTAGGAAAGAAATTAAATGAATCAAATGATAACAGCAGTACAACATACCAAAACTTACAGGGCAAAATGAAAGCAGTTCCAAGAGAAAAGATTACACTTGTGAATGACTACAATAGAAAAGTAGAATGAATCTAAATAACCTAATGATGCATCTCTAGGACCTAGGAAAACAAAGGTAATTCAAGTCCAAAAATTTGTAGAAAGAAAAGAATACAGGTGATAATGGAAATAGATGAAATTGAGATTAAAAACACTGAAAAGGATTAATGAATCAAGTAGTTGGTCCTTTAAAAGGGTATATAATATCAACAAATATTTAGCTTAACTTACCAACAGAAATGAAGAAAAGACCATCTCAGTGCAATTAGAAATGCATTGGTATGCATGTATTACTATAATATGATAGCTTGATGGATTTAACTCTTGAGAAAATACCAGAAAAGGTATAGCTGAGTCAAATGCAATTTTTATCTTTACTTTTTGGAGAAATCTCCATATGGATTTTCACATGGTTTGCACTAGTTTATATTTCCACCAACAATGCAGAAGTATTCTTGGCCCTGTATCATTGGCCTTTGTGGTTTATTTAGTCCTTGATGATAGTCTTTCTCATTGGAATAAGATGAAATATTGGTGTTTTGATTTGCATTTCCCTCATGGAAAAGATACTAAGCATTTCTTCATGTACTTATTAGCCATTTTTACTTCGCCATTTTAGAAGAATCTGTTCATTTCAGTTGCCCAATTTTTTATTAGGTCTTTTGTTTTCTGAGGTCTAATTTTAAGAGTTCTTTATACATTCTAGATATTAATGTTTATATTGAATGTTCAAATGGGAAGAGGACCTAGGGGGAGGGGAGAAGGAACAAAGGGAAAAGAAAAAAAGAGAAAAGAAGGAAAAATGAGTTATTAAATCTTAATTCTACATTTCCAAAGCTTTTCTGACACCTCAGCTACATAACAACTTCATGACTAGTAAGCAATAACATCAATTTTAAAGCAAGTGTGGTTTTTAATTTTTATCTCATAATTCATGGGATATATGAATTACATATTACATACAAGCCCTTATTTCTATCAGGGGAGAAATGTATTTCCTGAACTTAGTGAAAGTGGCAGAGCAAATCATAGTGCCCAGAAGTCAGGAAGGTGTCACCTCAGGTCTTCCGTGTCTCCAGCTCTTCTCACCAAGGCTAAATACAGTCGCTACCGTGTGGTCTGTGTGATCTGGGGATTCAGGAAGTTATGAGCATAAAGTGCCTTGGTGTCTAGAACTCGGAGTCACTTGTGTCTTCAGGTCCTGGTGTGTGGGGCTGTCTGGCCTGGGGCTGATGCTCCCCACATCTCCATGCTACACCCCAGGGCACAGGAATCAGGACTCAGGCTCTGGCCAGCAACTCTGAAACCCAATCAGCCTAGACTCAAGAATGGCCACATAGACCATTTGAGATCTTTCATCTCTATAACCATTTGAGGTTTTTGTTTGTTTTCTTTTACCAATTCTCACTCTCTGTCTCTAGTCCTTCCTTTTGCTCACCCAGTCTGTCTTTATCTAAAGGACTGGGGTTGAAGCTGGAAGTGGAGATGAAGTGGGAGATCTATAACTAAGATAATTATGGACTCAAACTTTTTTTTGGTACCAGGATCTAACTCAGGACCTTGCACTTACAATGCAGGCACTGTGCCACTGGGCTAAATACCTGGCCCTGGACTCAAACTTTTTGAAAGTAGATCTGTGACTCTTTTCTTACCTTTGTATTCTCTTTTGCCAATATATTCTTAATGCAGTGTATCAGACATCTTGAGAAAGTGAATGGAAAGAGCAAAAGGTATTAATAAGTGTGAGGGAATATATGTTATTATATTAAAATATTTCCGGCTGGGGATTTAGCTCGGCGGCACTACACCTGCCTCACAAGTGCAAGGTACTGAGTTCAATCCCTGGTACCAAAAAGAAAATTTTCTTCACTTACAAAAATTATTACAAAACTAATCCTTTTATAAACTTGTGATTTAAGAGTGGATTTCAAAATGTATGCACTACATGTACCTTTTCTATATCAATCACAATTCAATTTTAAATCAAGAAGGAGAAAGGAAAACAGAAGTGATGGATATGGGGCTGGGGATTTAGCTCAGTGGCGCCGCACCTGCTTCACAAGCACAAGGTCCTGAGTTTGATTCCCCAGTACCAAAAACAAAAAAAAAGTGATGGATATGTTTATGGTGTTGTTTATGGTGACAGTTTCAGGATTCTACATACTCTCAATCAAATAAAGATATACAACTTAAACATGTGTCCTTTTTTATACAACATAATATTTTTAAATTAGAGTGCCAACAGAAAATAGAAAAATATTTCCACCAGACCCATATTGTGTCTTTCCCTTTATGGTCACTATTTATAGAATTATAAAATATCTCACTAGTTCCATGATGCTCCCCTACTATTGATCTTAATTCCCAGTGCAAATGGAGCAGGTACAAAATCCCCTGCCCTGTGGTCTCTGCTCTGCCTCAGGCCTGCCTGGGCCCCTGTGGTTTGGGTGCAGGCTGCAGGTGCCTGGGGAGCACTGTGTGCTCACTGCACAGAGATAGACAGCAGAGTCGCTGTGCTGGGAGCCTCGGATGTGCAGGGAAACAAGTCGGCTGGCTGTGTTGAGTTGCATTTTAAATCTTCCTTCTTCTTTGTCACCACTGGAGTACATGGACATCAGCAACTTGGGGCCTTTCCCAGGATACTGTCGGTACAAATTGAAGTTCTGAAAAGCACTGTCCCTATAAGTGCAGCTGAAAGAGGCAATGGCTCCTTCTGGAACACTGAGGATCTCAGGACTCTGCTCCATCTCCTTCTGCTGGCTGCTCACCCCTGGGCAAAAAAGGCAATGGTCAAAGAAAATTGTTTGAGTAGTGGATTTCGATTCTTCAGAATGGATGTTTTATGTTAATGGGCTTCCCATCCTTCCTTATTTAGAGACTAAAACCATTTATGTTTGTTCAACAGTCTTGGAAGAGACACGTTTGTTCGCATATTATACTTTCTGTTCCTATAGAAATGCCCAAACTCACAGATGAACTGAAGCCACAGGATCCCTAAAGAAACACTGAAGAACTCCATCATTCTTTCCCCCTCGTTCACTGAGGATTCAGATTTAAACCCCTCAGAATTCTTCAGACACTTCTAATTCTTATGACCTGGGAAACAGAAAAATGAATAAAAGAATCTGGTTTTCCAGTTAGAAAATAGGCTCTTTTCAACACTCAACACTCCCAATAACCACCAAGCCTCCCCTCCTCTCTCTCTCTCTCTCTCTCTCTCACACACACACACTCACACACACACACGCGCACGCACACGCACACACACAGAGTCAGAGTAGCACTGGAGAATGTCCTTGGAGTCCCTGAGAAGTTACTGCCATCTTGTGGACCTATGGTCTTGCTGATATTGCTCAAAATGTTGACATTTGTTATGTGAACTGTTTAAATAAAAAAAAATCTAATATTGGGTGCTCAGTGGCCCTGTGCCTGCCTTCCAAGTGCAAAATCCTGAGTTTGATCCCTGGTACTGGAAAAAAAACTAATACTTTAATCAAAGTTTAAAAATTTAAGAAACATTTGCTCCAAGTCAATCTCCATGAATCTGTGAAATGTATATATGTTTATGTGTTTTATTTTTCTCCAAATGATTGATAGAAACATCTATGTTTCTCAAATATATATCTTAGAAATGTCCATTTAGTCCATGAATGTCCATAGAATAGGCAAATAGTATCACTGGAATATAATTCAACCAAGATAATGTAATGACAATATAAATAAAGTTTAACACTAATTCTAAAACAAGATTAAAATCCCCTTCAGCTTATATGTTCATTTCTGGGGGAAAGAGGCCATAGAATGTCTCTCTATTGGGGGTGATGGCATTTTTTTTCTTTTTGAGAGTTAAACCAAAGATCAGCATGTCTGTCCGATATTCTCGTGTGGGTCATAATAGATAATACACTAATACCCTAGCTGTTTGTGCCCTAGAATTTCTCACAGTTAGATGCATGTGAGAGTGTGGGAAATATAACTGTGGCTAACACCACAGATCTGTTTCATCCTACTATTTAGAGCTCTGCTGAAGTAGCTTTAATTAAATGCTATTTGAGACAAATTGAATGTATTCAGCCTCACTCTCTGTCAGGCAGATTTATCAGAATGGCTGGTGAAGTGGCATGCTCATGACAAAAGTTTTTACAGACTAACACAATGTAGGACAAAGAGTTGATAAGGCTGATAGATCATGTTAGCCCTTTTTATTCCTACATGTCATAATGCATGTACCAATAATATAAGGATGTGACCTCATCACTTGGACCATTTCTCCAAGGTATCCTTGTATTGAGCAACTGTGACAGGTGAGGTAATGTCCCCTCTGAGACAAAGATCAAGTTTTTTACTGCTTAATGTTAAAACAGGGAATTCTCTAACCTCAGAGTTTCTGTTCTGTGATGATCTTACTGCAGGCAGAGCACCCAATGTGCAAATTATATCACTTTGACATGTCAGGGAGGGAGTAACAAGAAAAATACCAATGTTTTGCGCTTATTATGACTTTAGCAGTAAAGTCCTTTGTCTCTGACCCCAAGGCTGTACATCATTGAAACAGTGAGCTAACATTAGCTTGATAAAGCTTAAAATACAAGGCCTGGCAAACTCTCTCAACTATTGTAAAGATTTGAAGTATTTTTAGGAAATACAATTTTCCCAAATTTATTGAAATGTACCCTTTTTGAAAGATGTAGTGTATAAGCCCTTGTGGGAATCACATATTATTTCTGGTAAAACTCATTAGGAATTTTCAGGATAGTTTAATAAAGTAATGACTCCTTCTGCAAAATTAGTGCCACAGGCTCAGATGACTATTAATCTTATGAAGATTCTAATAGCTATTATTCACACAGAATAAACAGGAACATTATTAACCACTGCTTTGACCACCACAATGATATTTAACAATATCCTTTATAGATCTAATCTATAAAATGTCTACCAATTATTTAAATTTATTTTCTGAGGAACTTTTTTGCTTGCAGTAATTTAAAATAAAACTTTGACAGGTGCTCAAACTGTTTGACATGAGAGGTTGCTTTTAATTTTTCTACTTTTTTGGTTATGTCTTTTTTTCTATCTGTCATTCCCTCATGTGGATTCTGATTAGAGTTTACTCAGCCCTTTTGATAAAGTGAGTTCCATTGGGTGGCAGAAGGCAGAGACTCTCAATGGATTTATTTGGTGGATCTGTCTGAGCACAGGAAGACAGGGGTGTGATTCTGGGGGAAAGGCCAGATAGAACATAGCTGCCTCCCTAATGAAGAAGAAACCATACAGTAAGTTGGAGTTGATGAACTGATAATGAGAGGGAAAAGGAAGAGTGAGGAGGGCCCAGGAACATTCATTCATTCATTCATTCTGTAGATATTTCTGAACTGATGGCAATAGGTCAATCACTAGGGATAAAAGAAATAACCATGGTGATCGGATTGGGGTGGAGGATGTGAACAACTACTTTAGGCAAGAAGATCAGCAGAAGTCAGATGATTTCTCTTCTTGAACTAAGACCTGAAAAGGGGGAAATGAGTCAGGCTGGCTGAGATTTAGGAGAAGAGCAGTTCAGTTGTACGAAAGACTAAGACTTAGTGTGGGAAAGGATGTGGTGAGTTGAGAAAACAGAAGGAGACCAGTGTTTCTGATGCACAGATACCTGGGAAAGAAAAGTTGAGAGCTGAGATTGAAGGGTGAGGCTAGGTTCAAATTATGTGGACCTTGTATATATCCCCAAATGTGCATTTCACCTAGCAGTTACAGAAAGCAATGGATGCATCTCAGGAAAGTGGAGGTAGATTTTGATTTACACTCTAAAACAATCACTCTAGGACCCCATCAGATGACGCATCTCCAACTGTTAAGTAACAGACTCTTCTGGTACCTTGTCAGGAGGTAGATTTGAGATCAGTGGATCTGGAGACCCTGAGACTGTGCATAGGTCCAGAGACTACTCTTCCTCATTCCAAGGAACAAGGGTGTATGCAGTAGATGCCTTGAAGCAAAGGGGCCAGTGAAAATGTAACTTGGACCAGAACAATGCATTTCAACTTTTTTCTGATATGTTACTATAAGAAAGGGTACTGGTTCTGTGTACTGGACTCTTGTGTTCTTTTTTTTAATATATATATTTATTGGTACTTTTTAGGTATAAAATACATTTACATTTATCATTGGGTGTTTGTACTGGAACATGATGTATCTTAGTTCTTATTTTTTTCCCCATTACCTGTGCACCCTTTACCCCCTCCACCCTTCCCAATCTACACAGAGTTTGATTCCATTTTTTTTCTCATAATTTTTTTCTTTCCCTTCTTCCCTTTCCCCTTTCCCTTCCACCATCCCCAAACCCTTGGACCTTTTCTTATTTCAAATTATCAATTATTCATTTTAATCATTTTCATCCTTATTTACACTTTCAATTTCTCACACTAGAGAAACTATTAGGTATTTACACATGTGTGTCCTATTTATTTCACTTAAGAGTATGGCCTCAATATGCATCCATTTAGCTATAAATGTCTCTAGTTTCTCATTCTTTATGGCTGAGTAGTACTCCATTTTATTAAAAAAACACGTCTTCTTTATCCAGTTTCCAGTCAATGGGCATTTGGGCTGTTTCCAAGCGACTCTTGTGTTCCTACCTTGCTTACTTAATTTTTAAGACCCCACACATGAATTTTAAAAATTAAAATACTATGAAAACTTTCTCCTAAAACACAAACTAATTTAAATTATAATGTTCATAATTGACGAGGTATTGGGAAATTAGTATCATCAGTGTACTAATTATGAAATCACATATTAGTGAAAAAGATAATCATAGAAAGTAGACTTTCAGTGTCACATGTTATTTCTTGTTCTAGCAACTGTATTTCCAACAAGACTATAATTTCACAATACGCATAAAACACTGGCACACACCTGTAATCTTAGTATTCAGGAAGCTGAGGTAGGAGAATTGCTGCTAGTTCAAGGCCAGCCTGTACTACACAGTGAGTTAAATGCCTATCTGAGCCACAAAGAAAGACCCTGTTTCAACAACAACAATAGCAGCAGCAACAAAGTAACAAAACTAAACATTGTCTATAATAATTGGAAACAATGCAAAAAAGTGATTAATTGTAAAAATCTGTATTAAGAAACTAGGAAATCATTTAAAAATATCCTCTCAGTTAGTTGCCTGATTTTGAAACACCTAAATATAAAGTGAAAAGAGACAAGCATGTCACTAAATAGTGGATATGTAATGATCACAGTACATAGAAAAATATAGCTCTATATGTGTAACCTCAAAATTTTAAGTATTAGTTATTTCCAGGCCAAGAATCATAGGAGCATTTTATTTTTTATCTGAGGCTTATATCTTCTGATTTACCCAAAATAACATTTGATTAAGTAATCAATTTAATTTCATTTATAAGACAAAACTACTTCCTTCAAACATTGACTCCTGCTTTGTCTTTTGTGGAAAAACCAGTTGTTAAGGAGTCTACTCTTGGTTTTTATTGGGATAAGTTGTGCTTTCAGTATGCTTGTGTCTGAATTATTTCATCAAGTAAATGAGGATCATGGGCTGGGTCAGTCTTGTAAATCATGTTTGAAGTCGGAGCTCATCTCAAGCTGTACAGAGTGAGGCTTTTTAAATGTCATACATACAACTGTATATTAATTTATATTAGAAAAAACACTAGCAGCACATGTAGCTATCATTTCACAAATATCATTATAGCAAGAATAAATATGTGCAGTTATTAATGAAGTTTGATATTGAATAAATAAAGGTATAACAAGTATATAGATTTTAAAAAATACCATGAAGTTTGTGATAACAGGGGCAAAATGCCGGTGGTGAAGGTTCAACTTTATGAAAATTTGTTTCCTGAACTCAGATCCTGAGACCAGAAGGATCTGTCTTCTTAGAGAATGGGTCAAGGAATGGGAAGAATCTGTGGGCAAACAAGATAAAGACCAGCCCAGTGAGAAATGAAGAATGCAGAAATAGCCAAAGGAAATAATTCCATATAAATTCAGATAGATCACTTACAGCACACATATCATCCTTCACTGTTTGGGGACAGAAATTATACTCTTTTTTTTGATACCAGGGAACGAACTCGGGATCTTCTGCTTGCGAGGCAGGCAGCAGAACCACTTAGCTAAATCCCTGGCCTGGGGACAGAGATTATAAAGAAAATCCCCTCTGACATACAGAAAACTCCTTCCTGGGGCAACACATTTTCTGGTCCCCCTTCTGTCTCTTTTAGACAGAAGCTTTCTTTCTCTCAATAAATTTTTCCTACTGTTAACTTCCGTTGTTCCTAGAATTCATCCTTTGATTTTAGAGAACACGAACTCACGTTTCAGATATCTAGTAGGTTTGGTAGTTACATCTCTTCCCCCTATAACATTTTGGAGGTCTTCCACTGAGATTACTGGTCAGATGTGAGAGTTTTCTTTCATAGGTTCTAACTTTGGTCTTTTTGCTTCATAGATTGTAACTTTTTGTTTCATAGGCTCTAGCTATTTGTTTCATAGATTCTGGTTTTTGCTTCATAAATTCTGGCCTTTGTTTCAGCTCTTGTTTCAAAAGTGTCTTAATTTTAAGTTGTATGTTTTAAATGTTTGCAAATTTGTTCTTTTCTTATGCATTTGTTTGTTAACATTATATTATATATATATATATATGTATATGTTGCATTTGGACTTAGTTGCATAAAAATGTTGTAAAATGGCTTTCTCATAAAATCATCTCAGATAAAGACAGTTCAGGCTTTTATCTTTCCCTTATAGGATGCCAAACAGTGATTACTCTGCCAGCTAGTAATTGCCTTTAGGGAAGCTGCCACTCTCCAAGCAGAGGACAGGTTTCTCCAGTTGCCCTCTGGTGAATCCCCACTCCACTGACACCAATGGCAGGTGGAATGTTGACAGATAGGCAATTGGGTTCCTTTCAGAGACAGATCTCTGATTACATGAAACTAGCAGAAACTGAGGTGACAACTGAGGGGTCATGGCCAGGGCTACTCTCTGGTGATTACACATAGGTTCTCCAGAAGAAACTAGCTCCCGACAGCCCACCCGGGTCATCAGCAGAAAATCTCCACATCTTGTCCTATCTGGACTCCTCAGTGAGGTGAAAGGGGAGCTCTGTCAGTGACCATCAGATATCCTGTCTCAGAGTGACCTGAAACGATGACATCAGAGCCCTTTCTTAAGCCTCTGTTAAGAATTGAGCTACATGTTTGGACTGCTTTCTCTACTGCTAATAAGACAGACCTCTAGACAAATGTTAAAAAACAAAACAAAACAAAACCCTGAATGTTTGATAGATTAAAAGCTGCCTGAACCTTTTTCCACCCTAGGACTTATAGCATCCTATATGGTGATTTCTTTTGGATGTTTAACCAGCTTGAGCTTTATTTAGACTTTTCCTCTATGGTAGTGAGTTAGAAACTCCCCTTAAACTTTTCTCCAACTCCTTGGAAGTTCATTTGAAAATCCCTCATTGTACATGCTTCCCCCAGGTTGTCAGATTATCCAGATATTGTCAACTGGTTTTACAAATACAATACATATTGTCTTCTATATATAATATATTGGGAATCTTTCACTGGTCAAAAATAATGTGCTAATTGTTATGATTTGGCTCTTATAGATCATCTAAAATTTTGTTAAGATAATTAAATAAAGACTCTTGGGCTTAGGAAAACTACTGGACAGGGCTCCCCTTGGTAAATAAAGAAGTAGCTGCCTGGAAAAATTTATTCCAGCCTTTGTTCACAAATGGGACGCTGATAATTTCCATATTCTTGAAGAAACACATTGCTAAACATATTATTGTGATATGTATACATTGGTCATGGTCAAACAGCTAAGTTTTCTGTGGGAAAACAACAAAAAGGTTTTATTTAAAATGTTCTTGGTACAAAACAAAATTAAATGACAAGGGATTTCATGTAACTGATACTCATTGTTATTTGATGGTAAATCCATGTATTGTAAATACATTCATGCCTTCTGGGTGTACAAAGTCTTCTAAGATATTGTTTATGGTAATGATCTTTTCGACTCATGTATCTGCCTTTCTCTTGTGCTGTGACTACTTGTTATAGGAGGTACATATCAAGCCATCGTGTAATAACCAATCAAATAATAATTTTTTTAAGAACTTATGTGATGGATATGTTATGTGGCACCACACTTTAGGATGTTCAGATGTCAAACAATCCAAACAATGTCACACACTAAAATTAGAGGCTAGACATTATGAACTTCTATGGTACATTTATAGGCCAATATGTATGTTCTCTTTAGAGGGAATCCTAACAATTAAGAGTTTTCTTTATGTCATTTAATGTCTTGTGATTAGATGGAGGTGTTTGACTGAAAGACTATTCCATACTAAGATGGACACATAAGTGTTACAAAGAAAATGTCATGATTGTCATGCTAGACATGTGTTACAAAAAATGTCTTCATGATTGTTATGCTAAAATACTATGTGTGGCTCTTGATCTTAAGTTTTTCTATATAATGTATAACTGTTGTTTGTTAACATTCTTCAGGGATTCAACTACTAAAACAACCATGGTTGATAAGAAATTACAGGCTCTTTAACCACTGTGCTTTATACTTCAAAGTGCTTAATGTCCAGACAAAATTATAATAGTTAAGCTCACTGCTCCTACTGCACTACTAATGTCACTGTTATTCTCTTCTGGATGTTCAACAACTAAAGTTTGGAGACCAAAACTAGAAAGGTAACTGGGCTAAGAGGACTGCCAATATTTTGTCCCTGGCCCCTCAAGGTCGACAAAGATCTAGGACACAAAGGAACCTTTCCTACAGGATCCCACATCTTTGGTAAGTCACCCAACCTCCTGAGCAGGGAGATTGCTGGACACCAGAGGACAAATGTACCATGTGCCAAGGAGGGTCACAAAGAGGGAAAAATCTCCCATGCTTTCACTGAGAGTAACATGGTCAAGCAAGGGTGTGACCCAGCCTGATGGCTAACACTGACAGAGGAGTGGAGAGGCTCTATGCATGGTTCCAAAGTGACTTAACTGACCTTGACAGATACCAAGAGGTTCATACTGATTGATACAGGTCTCACTTTAACTTGGTCTTAAACACCCAAGAGAAAAGAATAACCAAAAGAGGTATAAAATAATGCCATAGTAATAAGTTAGATATAAAAAGGGGCTTCAATCGCTGACCCCTTCTGGCAGTTTCTAGCTACACCAGTAGCTGACCAGAGTTATGGATCATTAGGGAAAACCTATGGTAGAATCTATAAGAGCTCAGCTAGAGTTTTAAATTTCTTAACTAAATTTGTCCTTCAAATTATCTCTTCTTACAGCTAAAACTAGAGAGACTTATGACAAAGTATCAGACTTATAGATAACCTTTATCAATAAAAGAATCTAAGAGCCAGCAGGTTACAATCACTACTTCAATTTCTAAATGTGACTTTCTCCCCAACATGCCCTTCCATTCTAGTGTGCTCATGCTTAGATTATACATGCTCTAATTTCTTAAAAGTTTTGTTTATTCTTGCCTAGAGGCTGACAAACTTCAAGCAGTCATACAAATGGAACCAATGAGAAAAATGTTAGACTTCTTTTACCGGGATCCACCAGATCAAACTTGTAAGTAGCTCATAACTGCTAAACTATACAATATGACTTCTATATTGAATTCTGAAGTCTCCTGGACCTTCTCCTTATCCTCTTTGGGGGAGGCTATCATTAGTTCCTCCCGGTGGAAACGTTTGTTGGATTCATAGCAATCCTGCTGACCTTATAATTTAGCCCATGTATTCTTAACTATTTCTTTGGCTTTTTTCTCCTTCAGACTTAAAGCTAAAGATAACAATGCCTGGTGCTGATGGAAGGTCTTTAGAAAGACCCTCTGTAGAGTAACTCTAACTGCTGATCACAACTACAACCCTCTTCAGCGGAAAGTAGTCAGAACAGTCTTCTCCCTTTGCCCCCTCAGAGCAGTTAGGGGTACTTCTTCAGGGGGGAGAATATTATAGACAGAGAAGTTAATTAAATATCTTTTAGGCAGTTAGACAGGGCCTCCCTTAAGGCACCAGCCCTCCAGAAGCCAACACAAGGAGGAGCCAACATGAAGAACAATTGAAGCATATTCACTGGTTAGCATTATAAAAAGAAGAGGCACTACTTCTTCTAAAGATAGATAGCAGTGATGGATATTCTAAATGGGAAATTCCTTATGTGTGACTTGTCTTCCCATTTAATCTCCACTTAATCGATATTACCTGGGTGACTGTACTTGTAATCTCTTTGGTTGGTCATGGTTTTGTCCCACCTCATGCCCACCTTGTAAATTTCCATTGGGTCTTATAGTTTTGTCCCACTTTGTACCCATCTCACCACATGGCTTTGCTGTATAAAACATCTTTGAAAAGTGGGGTGGGTGGGCAACCCACCTTCTGGTCCCCTCTTCTGTCTGGTCCCCCTTCTGCCTTTCTTAGGCAGAAGCTTTCTTTCTCTCAATAAATTTTTCCTACTCTTAAAAAGAAAAGAAAACTCCTTCCCTTCCCCCTACATCCAGGCCTGTCTTGTGGGCTCCATTGTGGGTGGCAGTGCTGCTGCAGGTGTTGGCAGGCAGCTGAATCTGCAGCATGAGAAGCTGTGTTATGTAAAATATTACAAATCTTCTTCCTCCCAAGGAGTTCTTTAAAATTATTGTCTGCTTGCTCTTTCTAGCTGGACTGAATAAAAGTCAAAGACACAAGTCCTTTCCCAGGACACTGTAGGAACCCATGGAAGTTGAGGATTGTTCTCCCTAAGAAGAAGTGTGCTTAGGAATGGCAGGTCTTCACTCCAGGACACTCAGGAATGAAGGGCTCTGCTGCAACAGAGCTCACCAAGGTTTAAATGCAGGATCTCACGCAGAGGAGATTCATCAGCCTGACTACTTTTTGAGGATATACTGTTTCCACAGTCTCCACACATGAGAATAATACCTCTAGTTATCTTTCTGTAACTTTTAGACTAATGGAGAGGATTACTATGATCTCTTTTTATTGTCATTTCCAGATCCTCCAACTCTCAGCACAGCAGCCAAGAGAAAAAACACAAATGAAACTCTCTAGAGCTACCCTATCATTCTGTGCATCAGACTCACAAAAGAATTTGGGCTTCAATAGTTTTGTTTCCTGCAGTGTATATTCACAATTCTGCCATTGCATGGAGCTGAGAATCTTCCTAGTGAGCCTTTAAACTGAATTCCTCTGCATGTGCTCGGATGACTTAGCTACCCCAATCTCTGCAGAGTAACCTAGACGGGCCAGTTTAGGACCTTATTAATCATGAGATTAATACAAGTCACCTTTGGCCTCTATAATTGCAAGAGGTTCTCAGAGTTATTGCCATGAGCTTCCAGTCATTTGTTAGTATGGCAAACTGCTGCTTGGGTAACCTTGGTTATTTAGATTGCTGCACGTGCATTTTCAATTTCTTCTTCAAGGCCAGCAGTGTAGTAGGTTTTCTGTTATATACAACATCCTCTAGGACTATTTTTTTCTTCTGAAGTATATATACATTTTTGATGGAATATATATAATATATAATATATAAGTCATTTTAACTTATATACACCTAAATAATATAGACACATGTTTATAGCTTTTATATATTTTTGTGAACATTTATTACAGTAAAATCATTGTTAAATATGGATGGATGCTGATACTGTAGCTCAAAGTAGTGGATGATGTCTCAGTCATGCTGCTGTAGTTTGAAAGTGTCCTCTAAAGCTCATGTGTTGGAAACTTAGCTTCCAAGTCAACAGTGCTGGGAGGTGGGGCCACCTCTCATGACATCTTATGTCATTAGAATTCTGTCCTCAAGAATAGATTAATGTCATTACAAATCTTAGACAAACCTGTGCATGACAATGATTACTAGATAAAACATCAAAGTCTAGATCCATGCAAGAAATTATCAATAAGCTGCATTTTTTTCATATCAAAAACTTCTGCTCCATGAAGGGCAATACTAGTAAATGAGAAGATAAGCCACAAGTTAGGAAAAATTATTGCAAAAGACACATCTGGTAGTGGACTATTACCCAAACTGTACAAAGAAATCTTAAAATTTAGCAATAAGAAAACAAACAAACCAAAAAATTGGGTGAAATGCTTTGGAAGACTTTATCAAAGATATATACTTATGGTAAATAACATTATGAAAAGATATCCCACATCATGTGTCATCAGGGAAATGCAAATTAAAAGATATCGCTAACATACTAGTCACAACACTAAAATAGAGAACATGACAACAAAAATTGCAGGTGAGGACATGGAACAACATGCACTCTAAATAATTTATTTATTTATTTATTGGTACTGGGGCTTGAACTTGGGACCGTGTGCTTGCGAGGCAGGTGGCGGAACCACTAAGCTAAATTTCTGGCCCCAATTCACTCTAATTTATTCTTGTGAGAATGCAGAGTGACACAGCCACTTTTAGAGACAGTTTAGAAGTTTCATATTGACTCTATATGACCAAGCAATCGAGCTCCTTAATATTGACCCAAAGTAATTGAAAATATATGTCTACAGTAAACCTTGCACAGAGCTGTTTATAGCAGATTTATTGTTAGTTGTCAAAATCTGAAAGAAACTAATATGAATTAAATGAATAAATAAACTGTGGTTTTATTCCATAAAAAGGAATATTATTCAGTGTTCAAATGAAATGAGCTTTCAAGCCATGAAAGATGTGAAGAAAAGTTACATGCATGTTACTAAGTGAAAGAAGTCAGTAAAAAAGGCTACATATGGTAGGATTCCAACTAAAGACAATCTGGAAGAGGTAAACTGTGGAGAACTTAAAAAGGTCGGTGGTTGCCAGGTTTTGGGTTGGGAATATGAACAGGAAGAGCACAGAGTATGTTTAGGACAGTGTAATTATTCTGTATGATTCTCTATTGGGTGATATATCCCATTAAACTTTTGTCAAAATCCATATGGTATGAAACACCAAGGTGATCGCGAATGTAAAGCCTGAACTTTGGATGACTATGATGTGCAAATGAAGGTTCACCAGTTGTAACAAGTAGACTACTCTGGATGAGAATGTTGATAATTTGCAGGGTTGCTTATTTCAGGATATGTGAAAAACTTCTGTACTCCCATCTCAATTTTGCCATAACCTGAACCTACTTTAAAAACTTAATCTTTAAAAAATGTTGGGGTTTTGCAAATATGTGATGGGTGGAACACAGGTAGATATGAGGAACAGAGACAATAGCCATAAAAATAGACAGACATGTGAGTGGGTAATACTATACAGAAAAATATACATATTTAAAATGCTAAATGAAATTGCATCTAGTTCATAATTAAATGAATTATTTTTGTAGAAAGAGAAGGTATAATTGATAAACAATAATTGAAAAGGTCCACAGTAATGAAATGTATGGGGGAAGCAGCTATACCAAATGACCACTGCTCATGGTATGAGTTTGTGAAACCTCTCTAAGGGATAATTTTTTAATGGGTTACATTTCTATGAGTATGGTTCCCTTAGTGTAAGATTTAATTTTCCTATATTGAGTAATTGACTATTCTATTCTTCTATTTTATTTATTTATATTTTAGTTTCTTACTGTTTAATTTCTGCTCCTCAATTCATCAGAGACATTTCAAATTGTCTGCTGAGCTTCACAAGCTATCATTGCTTGCTTTGCAGTCTGTGGTGGACAGAATGGTTGGTCTATTCTATATTTTCTACCTGGATTCTCTCTTTTCATCCTTTCCATTCCACATACTCCCAAGACACAGACAGAGACAGACACAGACAGAAGACAGACAGACACACATACAGAACAATTTTTCTTGATAATTTGAGGATAACTTGTGATTTGATTCCCACATCTTCACACAAGGGTACTGCACACATTTGATGCTCCATGATCATTTCTCTCATTAGGCTCAGGTTTCATCTTTACTTGTTCTGTATGCAAACTTCCATGTCTGTATATGTGAGTTCTCATTTCTCTATATTTCATTTCTCTAATATTGTGTTGATTTCACTGCTATCATCTCTTTTGCTGTACTTTGTGGGTTCATGCCTCTTTCACTATCTTTACTATCTTTTTAAGAGGGTTTCATGGGGATAAAAGAAAACATGAACATTTAACTCATCACTGAGACTATAAACTAACTCGCTTGAGGTGATGTTAGAAAATCATACAATCCATGTAACTAACTTGGGACGTTAATCATTTATTCATAAGTACTTTCTTCAACTGTGCTTTGGACTCCTCCTTTATTGGGGGGGGGGGTGAGATGAGGTATGTAGTCTAGCAGGCTGGCCTTGAACTCACTATGTAGCCCAAGCTGGCCTCAAAATCATGATGATTCTCCTGCCTCAGTCTTCTAAGTGCTGGGATTACAGGTATATGCCATTATGCCCAGACCCTCCTTTCTTTTGAATATCGGCCATGTCTACCTTATGATTTCCCCCAAAAGAAGTGCTTCTTTTGCATGAGAAAAGCCTCTTTAAAATATTTGCATACTTCTTAAAACAGCTTATGTTGGTCTTGTTTTCCTTTCTTCTCTTCTTTCTCTATCAAGAAGCCTAGGCTTTTGGGAGGCTGCAGCTCCCATATCACCTGTTCTTCTACATCCTGTTAGGGAGACAATATTAAGATGTCATATTTGGCTCTCTAATAGTAAGAGATCAATATCCGCCAATGTGATCTGTTTGTGGGGGCTGGACTTTGCCTGCAAATATAAATACAGAGCCTACTACACTGGCTTTGTGGCTTTCTTAAAATCATTTTAGCCCTTCATAAAGGACTATCACTGCAAAACTCTGCTTTCAGTTTCACTGGTGAAAAGCTGACTTGAGGGATGTCCACTGTTGTGAACACGTATAGGATTTCTCCTCTATCACACAGCACAGACATTGCTGAAACCACAGTGGATTCCAGAAGCAGACATCCAGCAGCCAGGCCCTTGGTTGCTCCTCAGAGTTTGTGCTCAGCTCCCCCTGCAGTTCCTGCCACTGTGTCACTCAGAGCACAGTAGTACACGGCCGAGTCTGACTCTTGCACTGAAGCTTTCTCCAAGTGGAAGGAGCTGGTTGCTTTATCATATGTGGCTTCAAACCCTTTGTTTCTTCCCTTCTCATTGACTGTCACAGCTTTTAGGAGGAGCTGTGGACCTTCTCCAGAGTATTGGACATACCAAAAAAGAGTAGGGTATCCCGAGGCTGTGTAAGTGCAGTTTATGGTCAGAAGACCCCCTTCTGCGGTGCTCACTTGGCCTCTCGTCTGTGTCACTGACTGTCCACATATCCTTCCTGGAGAAAATTAGATCTATGTCATTTTAGGCTTAAGCTTTTAGAGAAATTCAAAGATTTTATCATGTAGTAGACAAAGGAGTCTACATTGTAAAAGGCATTTTACTTACCAACTATTAAGAATATCACAGTTACTAAGCTGGGGGAAGTTTTCATCTTTAGGATGTCTCCTAAGTAAGATCTTGATTGCTTACATGAAGAACTATTGAAGTCACATTGAAATGATGAGCCTAGACCTACAATTCACAAAGGAAATGAGGTTGTGTCAGGAAGCTGCGCCCCCTGCTGGACAGGGGCTGATCTACAGCGAATGTTTTCCTGGACTTCTTCCAAGTCAGAAACATATTGTCACCCCTGACCTCATTTATACAGACATACCAGTCTTCAGGTGGCCTGTGTCAATTTGTTGGACGGCCACTGCAACCTCTAAGGTCTTTTTGTTTATAGGATACTACTGACATGAAAGTATTTTAGTAGTTACCCCCATACACAGGGTAATATTTAGTTGACTAGTCCCTCTCAGAAGGTATCATTTGTCTTGGACTTTTAATACAGTACTTTATATCCTTGGGTGTATATTGTGAGACAGGCTGAAATCCAGTAAAAGGCATAAATGTGAAATTTGGTGAAATTGTAGGAAATCATAAATCATGTCTTTATCATATGTTTCTGTGTTTCAGCACTGTTTCTAACATTACAGCAGTGACTGAGAGTTACTCCATGCCCAATTTTGTTAAATAAAGCTAAAATAATGGTCACTAGTCTTTGATTGAGAAATCACTGGTACAAATATTTTGTGTGTTCTAAATAAATGTCAATTTTTATCTTTTAAAAATTTTATTGCTATACTTTTGGCATACATATGATCACACTCACCATAAGGAATTTCTACCTGTACATAACACATCTTAATCCTTTTTTCCCATTCCCTTCCCTTCCCTTCCCTTCAATCCTTCCTCTCCTCCTCATTTACAAAACTGTTTCCGTTGTTTTCCTTCCATTCTTTGCTTATATTTTATTCCCTATGCCCTTCCTTCCCTTCTTCCTCTCCACTCCTTTCCCATTTGAACACTTTCTTCTTACTTTACAGTATCTATCCTCCATTTCAGTCCTTATTTACCCTTCAGGTTTCTCACACAAGAGAAGCAATGTGATATTTAAACATGTGCGTACAATTTATTTCATTTAAAATTATGTTCTCAAAGTGCATCCATTTACCTAAAAAATGTCTCAAGTTTATCCTTCTAGGGATATTATCATTTTAAGAGAAAATTTTCAGGAGATAGTATAAGTATGCTGCAAATTATTTATACTTTGAATATTAGGAATTTCAAGCTACCAAACCAAAATGATTTTATAATAATCTTTCTTTGTACATGTGATCAAGTAAGTATGAGTGAATAGAAGACAATTTCGGGACTGGGGATTTAGCTCAGTGGTTCCTTCACCTGCAAGGACCGAGTTTGATCCCCAGTACAAAAAAAAAAAGAAAAAAAAGAAAATTTCATGGAAAATTTATGCTCATGGAAAAACATGTAAAAATAATTTGAGAGAAATCCAATTGATAATAAAGGTTAAAAAAATCCTTTATATAAAACTGAAGAAAATAAAAGGTTTTTATAAATTGTGAAAAATAGCATTTTCCTGAGCAAAAAAAAAATAGAAAATCAATATTTTATGTTAATATATACATTAAATATAATTTTAACTTTCCAGTTTTGAAGCATTTTTTTTTGTTTTTCTTTCCTTTGTTTGCTTAAGGCATATTGACTATGAGGAAAATGGAAGAAATTGTCTAAACATTTATGCTGAATAATACAAGAACAAAAATTATCAAAAAGTTCTGAAAAACAGTACTGGTGAAGAATGATTTATTCTAACAAACAATAATACTTACCATACAATTCCCTTCTGAGTTTGGCATAGAATGAAACAAATTTATCAATGGATCTAAATAAAGCACATGGAAACATCTTTTAGTGAAAGGGTAAATTTGATATATGAAAATGTTGCTCATTATTTTAGGACAAGAGAATTTCTGTTTTACTGGCAAATAGGCTTGTATCTCTTTCTGAGTAGTCCTGCCCAAGTATTGCTGGCAACTGCAGTCATTGACCAATTCATGATGTGAAGGATGAGGCACAGGAAAACCTTCTGTTCAAACACTGAGGTCTTCCATTCTGGAGCTGTTAAGAAGATGGAAGGAACTCTGACAAAGTTTATCACTGAGTATGCGTGTTTAGGAAGTAAGTGTAAGTGCCATTTATTCACACCAAACAAACCTAAGTCAAACTAATTCATTAAATAGTATAAAAAACATGACTTACAAAAGGAAACAGATTTTAAGGTTTTTCTTATTTAAAACAATGATTGCCCCATAATATTTATCAATTCACTGTGGGGCTCCTCTGAGAGTGGCATACAAAGAACCAAATAGATCAATGGAAATAACAAGCAGGTGGAAATAGTTTATAATAGTAGGTGGAATTCAATATATTAAAAAGATGATTATCATTCTAAGAGAAATGATGCCTTCCCTTCTTTATATACAGATAAAAAGGTTGACATCTCTGTGGAGGAGGCACATTATATATCTTTGTGAGAGCCATGAATTATGGGTCATTTTATGGATGTGGCTGATGAGGAACAGGGAACCCCTCACTATGGAAACTGAATTTTTCTGTGCTAGAGGTGTTTAGAAGGTGGAAGAAACACTTGGTGCAAAGTTTGTCACACACCAGGCACCTTTAGAAAGTAACAAAGACTACTATTTACTCACAGCAAATAAAGCTATGTCAAACCAACCCATTAAATAGTACCAAACAGCATAATGTCTTTAAAATTAACAGTGAGATTTCAAGTCCTTCATTATTTAAAAAAGTCTGTAACATTAAATTTATTCAATAAATACTTATTGGATGAATCAGCACAAAAATGCAATAATTCATAAAGATTTTTACTGAGTTTTCAGTAATTTCCTTCTGCATTTCCTTAGCCAATATTTTCAGCTGGCTCTGAGAGCCAAAAGGGAAATTGTTTATAGTAGCTGTACTTTGTTTTCAATCTTCGTAAAAAATTCTGTCTCTAACTTCAAGCCACAGCTTCATGAATACAGATGTTTCTGATTACTAACAACTGTGGATGTGGTCATGAACCTGAAAAGGGGTTTGCTCAGACTGAGTGCCACAGCCCTGGCCACTTCCACCTAGGATTATAACTTTCTGCCTTGGTCCTGACAGCAGGTGGCTGTCTCATGCAGACCCTGGGATTTTGGATCACTTCCCTGGAACAGTCTTGTCACTGTAGCCTTGCTCAGTGCACAGAAATACACCACTGAATTCCCCAATTGTGAACCTGATATGATGTAATGCAATTAGTAGCAGCCTTTGGTTGTATTTTGCTAGTTGTAAGAGTCCTGAGGAATGAGGAACCCCATCTCCCCACTGCTGGTCTTCTTGTGCCAGAGGAGACTGTAACTGATGTCATAGGTACAGTGCAGAATCACAGCCTCCGTCTCTTGCACCAGCACTGCTGGCTGGGCTTGAGTTTCCTTCTGCACAATGCTGGATACTGAAGTATGAAGGATCAGAGAGTTTAGGGAGAAGTGATGTGGGACAAAAAATTCCATATTTATGCCATGTTTTTTCTTCTTCCCATATTCCCAAAAAGAAACTTCCTATATGCCAGTCCTTAGGTCACAGAGGAGGCCAATTCCCACTGAGACCTTCTTACCCAGCCATTTCCAAGCCATGACCAACTTCAGCAGTCTAGAGAGAGACAGTTTTCATTTTTATTCTAGATGGAAAATGTACCTTTCTTCTTGAATTTCAGTGCTCTGCATTGTGATGTGAGCCTGACTCAGGAGGGAAGAAATACCAGGCTCTGTGCTGCTGCTGCTGTTGCTGCTGCTGCTTAGAGCAGGAAACCGAGATTTCTTGGTGCAGCAAATGAGTGGGATCAGGTCACACTGCTCTGTGCCCTCGATGATAGCCTCATCCAAACTGAATTCCTTCTGACTTAACCAACTCTAAATTTAACTTGTCATTCACATCCCACCTTTCAAAATCTAAGGACATCTGTCATGATGATTCTATATAGAGACATATATATTTCATATATTTAACATTTCTCCATTCTGAGTTTCTTCTATTTTGTCATTGCCTGTATAATAGAATTCCAAATGATTTATTGAGTGAATTGCACTTTTCTTGGAGACATAGCCTTTAGGTCAAAGTAATATCAAGCAGCGGTCTCCTGCAAATACGTTCTTCCATTGAGAAACTTTTACCAAGACCTTTGCTGAAGGGCAGAGGTGCTGCCAAGGAAGCCAGTGCTTAGAAATGGATCTTCATCCCATGACATTTTTATCCTAATGAATGATTTTTCTATTTTGTAAACCATTGGGTAACTGAGTTTTATTTTCAGGAATGCCTTTTGGCAAATGATGAAGCATTCACTAAATACAATTTATCTTTATTGCTAGAGAAATAACACCTAACTAACATGATTGTCAGACTCTGGCTAAATACCAGAATGAAAGAGAAATGGCAGAAAGCATATGTTTGTATTCCAGTCTAGCCACAAAATAGGAATTACATTATGTAAACAGATCTGGTGTGGTGTGACATCTTGTATGAGAATGTCATGAACTTCAAATATAAAATTCAGAAACTGCATTTCACTTTCTGGACTCCTTTTGACATATTTAGGAACTTAGATATGTAATTGGTGCAATTCTGTGCTTTTTGTATTAAATTATTTTGTGATAAAAGAAATAGTGTCATACTATTTTCCTTTTCTCAAAGAAAAGTATTTTCATTTATTCTGTGTTTTTTCCTTTGAAAAATTTTCATTTGTACATTTTATTTTACTAGTAGTTATATTTTTCACAAGGAAAATGTTGTGGTTAGAATTATGTTCTCCATATCTGTACTACACTTCATTGTTTTCAGTAATTCCTATTTAGTTTTTAAACAAATCTTTTCTCCTTTTGAGTAATGACATCCAGAAACAGATCTTCCTAGTACCTTCAGGACTGTCAGTTGCAGGAGATCAGTTTTCCTTAATCTCTTGATTTCAGTGACCATTCTTGCTAACAATATATGAGTGACATTCATTATGTTGATGTCTTTTCTTCAAGGACTGTCTGTCTGGGATAGTAAATACACATTACTATTTTTAGGAAAGTTTTTAGAAATCGTCAGTGGATGACGCTATCACTTTTGACTCATTCTGCAGCAGCCAATGAGCGGTGGACTGATTTACTGGCAGAATAACAGTGGTTCAGTCCAAGGTTTTTCTTTCTGCCCAAGGTGTCAAACATTTGCAGAAATTGTAACTCTGGATTCTGGCAGCCAAACTGCTCAGATCAAGACTTTCCCAAATCCAAAGTGCAGAGCTCAAAACAGCTGGTCTCCCTGAGGCATTTTCTTTTTGCTCAGCAATCTTGTCCTTCAGGAATGAGACAGAGGACAGACGGCTAAATAGGGAGTAGGAAATACTATTTCTTTCTACCAGCCCTCGTTTACTAGCCAATTGTTTTACATTTGCATTTTTTTATATAGCTTCTGCCTTTGTAGAATCAAGTGGGACTAGAACATTTATAAATATTCTTTTAGATATACAATTCTGTTTGACCAGTCACAGAGAATTTTTTCAATTCTTGTTTTTTATTAGTACATGTCTACATTATATAATAATTATATTTGTTATGGGGAGTTGGTACAATGTTTATGAAGGGCTGGTTGTGTGAAACATGGAGGGGTATGAGAATGGGGAGGAATTGTCCTGCAAC
Organism: Heterocephalus glaber; assembly: GCF_000247695.1. The sequence goes on along the minus strand of NW_004624825.1, from coordinate 8,252,709 downwards.
ATGAAACCACAGGACCATTTTCATATTCACCTGCGATCTAATGTGCCTGAGGTGACGCTAACCAATCCTTTGGCTTGTTACAAGGAAAGACAGCATTTATAGGATGAGTTCCTCTCAAGTTTCCATTCCTCCTATAACATTAGTGAAATATGATAGATCAAGGAAAGAGTAAGTTCATAGAGAAATGGAATAAAATGTAACTCTACTAAGTATAAAGTTTGTCATAAGCAGTGAGATGAAATCTAACAATTCTATGCCTGAGCCATTGGTAACCAGAATGCTCCTTTGTGAAGATCTATTTCTTATATCTATAGTATGTATTATCTTCCTTGTATGAACTACATACACACATGCACATACACTTCACCAACTTAGGCTGGAAGAGGTTGGATGAGGTACTAATAGAGGCAGAAAGCACATTCTCACACATTCTGATTGCTTTCTGAATTCATGGCCTTCCATCCAAGTGTAGCTTGGGGGTTTAACATCCCAGTCAAGGCTGGTTATAAAGTTTGTGGGATCTAATGCAAAGTGAAAATTTGATATCTCATGTTCAAAAATCAGAATAATTGCTATTAAGGAATATAAAGTGGTCTTTACAAAATAATCTGTTGCTTATACAGCACAATAGGATTTATACTGACATATACATAACATATAACCTTACTAACTGCAAAAGAATTAGTGTTCTAAATTTATATGAAAAATAAATAACATTACTTTATGAATACAACATCTTGATTAATCATAAAACTTTTCTGCTTTGGTCTTATTAGATTTTCAAAATTTATTCTTTCAGCAACTTCATTTTCAAGCAGTATAGTAGGAAGTGATGTCAGATGCTCTTGATAAATGCAAGATTGCAACCAGAATTTTTGATAATTTCTGATTTTGATAAGGGATGCAGCCGATACTAAAGATCTTAAGAGTATTTTATCTGCTGTGACAATATTAGTAACGAATATCTAATAAAATAGTTTGAAATATGAATTTTAGTAAACCTAAAACTGATGACATCGATGACATGCAACATATCTGAATCTATGGGACACAATGAAAACAGTCTTCCGAGGGAAATTCATAGCAGTGAATACTCACATTAGGAAAACAGAGTGAGCCCAATTAATGCTGAACCTCAAGCTTCTAGAAAAAGAAGAGCAGGAAAACCCCAAAGCTCATATAACAGAGGAAATTATAAGATCATAGCAGAAATCAGTGCAATGGACACTAAGACACAATTAAAGAAATCAGTGAAGGAGAGTTGGTTCTTGGAAAGAATAAACAAAATTGACAAACTCTTAGCCAATCTTATCAGACATAGGAAAGAAAAGGCCCAAATCCATGCAATTAGGAATGAAAAGGATGAAATTACAAGGGACCCATCAGAAATGCAGAGGATCATCAATACCTACTTCGAGAACCTATGCACCAGTAAGGTGGAAAACACAGACGAAATTGATTCCTAAATGCGTATGAATTACCCAAGTTGAATGAAGAAGACCTAAAAATTCTAAACAATCCAATATCAATAAATGTAATTAAAAACTTACCAACTAAGAAAAGCCTGGGTCCTGATGGCTTCACTGCTAAATTCTACAAGACATTTAGAGAGAAACTACTGCCACTATTGTTTAAACTCTTCAGTGAAATTGAAAAGGAAGCAGTATTCCTGAAATCATTCCTGGAAGCAAGCATCACCTTGATCCCCAAAGCAGAGAAAGACCCACCCGAAAAAAAGAACAATAGGCCAATCTCATTAATGAACATAGATGCAAAAATCCTTACTAAGATACTGGCAAATAGAATGCAGAAGATCATATACCTTGACCAAGTGGGATTCATCCCAGGGATGCAGGGATGGTTCAGCATACGCAAATCAATCAGTGTAATACACTATGTCAATAGAGCCAAGGACAAAAACCATGTGATCACCTCAATAGATGCAGAAAAAGCATTTGACAAAATCCAACATGCATTTATGATAAAAACCCTATAAAAACTTGGAATAGATGGTCTCTACCTCAATCTGATAAAAGCCATCTATGAAAAACCAACAGCTAATATCATACTAAATGGTCAAAAACTGAAATACTTTACACTAAAATGAGGAACAAGACGAGGATGTCCACTATCACCACTCTTGTTCAATATAGTTCTGGAAACATTAGCCAGGGCAATTAGACAAGAGAAAGAAATAAAAGGAATATAAATAGGAAATGAAGAAGTCAAATTGTCATTATTTGCAGATGACATGGTACTCTATATAGAAGTCCCAAGAACTCCACCAAAAGTCTTCTAGACTTAATAATCAAATTCAGTAAAGTGGGTGAATACAAGATCAACACACAAAAATCAATAGCTTTCCTCTACATGAACAAGAGAGTCACTGAGAGAGAAATAGGGCAAACAATTCCTTTCACAATAGCATCCCAAAACTGAAATACCTAAGAATCAACCTAATGAAAGAAATCAAAGACCTCTTCTCTGAAACTGTAGCACTCTGAAAAAGAGAGATTGAAGATGATTTCAGAAAATGGAAAGACATCCTACCCTCCTGGGTAGGAAGGATCAACATAGTGAAAATGGCCATACTTCAAAAACTTCTATATAGATTCAATGCAATCCCAATTGAAATCCCAGCAGCATACTTCATGGACCTAGAGAAAACAATCCAAAAATTCATTTGGAACAAGAAGAGA
>NW_004624825.1:8228664-8248601 GCF_000247695.1 Heterocephalus glaber | reverse complement strand
AGGGGAATGGGGAAAAAATAAGAACCAAGAGAGACTATGTAAAGGTGCAAATTTCCAATGATGAATGTCATTATATTGTATACCTAAAATGTACCAGTAAAGTAAAATTTTTAAAAAATCAAAACATTAAAACTGAATCTAAACATATCAGCAATCACAACATGAATCAAAATAAATGATCTGATTGTATCAAAATTAAAAATGGTATTACATCCTGAAGATGAGCTAAACACATACCATATTTTGGTAAAATGCAAAGACTACTGAGGTGCTCTGGTTGTTTCTGACCTCTGATACTTCTTACTAGGCCCATCTTCAAAGAGCTCAGTGAAGGAGTCTAGGTCAGCGACAGAGAGGATGATTGGAGATCAAACTCAGGACCTCACCCTTGCCAGGCAGGCGCTATAACCACTGAGCTAAATCCCTGGCCTACATTAAACTTATTCTTAGTGAAATCTAGGACCTCTAAAATGATGGAGTAATTTACCCTAGAGAAAATGAACACACAATACAGCTATTGGATTTCGGAATCCATCACCACCTGACTTTTGCAAAGCAGTATTGTGATCTTTTATGAAGACACATTCAGATCAACTTCGCTCAGCTGAGCTTTGGATAGCCTTGCTGGCAGTGAGCTTCCAGTCCAGCGAAGTATGTGATAGGAGCAGGAGAAAATTACCTTAGCTGCTAACATTAAAAATAGGATCAGTGTGACTGAGTGTAGTGCCTGGAGTTCCAGATGCTAGCGAGGCTGAGGCAAGAAAATTTCTTGAGCTTAAGAGAATGAGACCAGGCTGGGCAACAGAACAAGATCCTGGCTTCCCCACCTGCATGCAAGTGTGTGTGTTTGTTGAAGTGTACAAAATAACAACCTAGAATGAAGTCCTTATCTAAGACAATGAAGAAAGATTGACTTTGTATATTTTAAGTAGGATTATGAAGATTCAGTGGCTTTAGATGGACAAGAGATAATATAGGAAAAGTCCTTTGCCTTCTTTTCTGGCATGATTAGAATATCACAACCAATTCTGGGTACCACATCCTCAAGGGAAAATGAAAAGACTTGAACATGTACTGATGATGTCATAACCCTTTTACTTCTTCCTCTTGCCTGGTTGATTTGGCTAATGTTTTGAGAATGTGTCTGAACAGGAGTGGTGATTGTGGACATCCTTATCCTGTCCTGATTTTTAAAAGGAAAACTTTTCTTCTTTTAATATGCCAGTAGGTTTGTGATAAACAGGTTTTATCAGTTCGAGTTAAGGTGCTCCTATATTATTTTCTTCAGGTTTCTTTGTTTAATCACAAATGGATCTTAGATTTGTCAAAGGCTTTTTCTGCATTTATTGAGATGATTATGTGATTTTTGTCCGTACTTCTGTTTATGTGATGTGATTTGCCTATGTTGAACTATCCTTGAATCCCTGGGATGAAGATTAGTTGGTCATATTGTATAATCTCTTTGATGATTTGTTGCATTCTGTTTGCCAGTAGCATGTTGAGGATTTCTGCTTTTATGTTCATTAAAGAGATTGGCCAGTAATTCTCATTTTTTGGTTCAGTCTTTTTCTGTTTTTGGAATCAGGGTAATGTTGGCTACCAGGAATATCTTTGGGGGTATTGTTTCCCTTTCCATTTCATTAAAGAGTTTGAGAATTATTGGCATTAGGTCTTCCTTACAGTTCTTGTAAACTTCAGCTCTGAATCCATCAGGTCCTGGGCTTTTCTTAGTAGTTTTTTTTTCCCATTAAGTTTATTGGTACATTTTAGGTATAAAATAGTTACATTCATCATTAGGACCTTCTACCTTTACATGACACATTTTGGTTCTTATTTTTCCCCCATTTTCCTGTCCTCCTTCACCCTCTCCACCCTTCTCTATTTACAAAGACTTGTTTTTTTTTAATCTGAAAATATCTTAATTTCTCCTTCATTTTTGTAGGATAGCTTGTCAGATAGAGAATTCTCAGTTTACTTTTTTCCTTTTAGTATATATCAAACTACCACCTTCTAGACTCCAAGGTTCCACCCACCTGGCCTCCCCAGGTGTTGGTTATAATCCCAGAGCTTCAAGCATGCTAGGCAAGTGCTCTACCACAAGCTACATCCCCAGACCTGAACTCCAAGATTTCTGATAAGAAATTTAAAATCTTTATGATCTTTTCTATGTGATGAATCACTTGCTGAATCCCTCTTTGTCTTTAGATATTTTGTATCTTGGTACAGGCCTTTGGGATCCTCATGGAGTTTCACATTACATCTATGGGGAATTATCAGTATCACTCATTTTTTCAGGATGTCTTCTGTCCATGTACCTTCCTTCTACTGGGGGGCTATGAAAATGCCTATGTTAGTCTGCTTGATCTGTAGATCCCTTTGCCACTTTTACTCAACTTTGTTCTTGTTCCTTACACTTTATATTTCAATTGTTGCTTACAAGTTCAGTGATTTCCTTATTCCTGTTCATATCTGTGTTTGAATATCTCTGGTAAATTTTCCATTTCAGTTATTATACTTCCCAGATCCACAATTTGAGTCTTATTGGTTTGCTATTTTATTTGTACATTCAATTCCTGATGTGGTCCATGTGCTTCTTTAGCATTCTGAGTATACTTAGATTGTACAAGCTTTGATCTACTAAATTTGCCATGGGACAGTTTCTGTCAATTTACTGTTTTTCTTTAATAGGCCATACTTTGTTTCTTTGGATTTTGTTGTTGTCGAAAATCTGACATTTGTATATGGTGGTTAACTCTGGAAAATAAAATTATCTGCTATCACTATGATTGGCTGGATTGGTTTTGTTGTATTGTTTCAGGGTATGTGTCCCAGAGGTCAGCTTGAAAAAAACACTTACGGTCTTTCTCAGCTCTTTTCTGAGCATGTGTCCTTCCTTGGAAATGTGCAGTGACTAAATTCTCCAGAACATGCAGTTGTTTTTGAAATTTCTTTTTCTTTCTTTCTTTTTTTTTTTTTTTTTGGTACCGGTGATCGAATTTGGGTCCTTGCACTTGCGCAGCAGGTGACCAAACCACTGAGCTAAATCCCCAGCTCTGTTTTTGAAATTTCTTATCATTAGCTTTTAGAAGGTCTCAATTCCTTTTTTGTTTGATTTTTTTGAGACAGGGTCTCACTACATAGCCCAGGCTAGCCACCAACTCGAGATCCTCCTGCCTCACCCTCGCGAGTGCTAGAAGTGCAGGCCTACACCACAACCCCTTGAAGGTCTAATTTTTTTTTTTTTTGTACTGGGGATTGAACTCGGGACCTTGCGCTTGTATAGCAGGCACCGGAACCACTGAGCTAAATCCCCGGCCCTAAAGATCTAATTCTTAAATGTCTGGCCCCAAGAGGGTAAACAAACAAGTAGACAGGTAGTAGTCCTTTAAATTCCCCTAAGCCAGTTTAGCTAATAGGCATTTGCAACAATGGTGGCCCACTTCTGTGTCTGCACATCCACCATCAGACATAGCAAATGTCCATTAGAAAACAGAATTCAAAGACAAAGTCTTTGGTGTCCACTCTGACTTTTAACTCCAGGAATCTCACTCTGCCATGAGGCTGGGGGTGACCATGCCAAAGGCTGAAATTAACTATAATTTATTGGATGAACAAACTCAAGTTCCAAGAGTAAGATCTATTTCTAACAGCACAACTATTTTCTATGTGGAGAGATTAATCCCTAGTACTTTCTACTTGATGTCACTGGAATTTTTGTATTTCTTAATGTAACCATTTTTAGCAGGCATCTTTATATCCCCAATATACAACACTGTAAACACATCTATCCATAAAAACATCTTTGAATTATATTACAAAAACCATAGAAGACACAACACACAGGTGTACTCTGAGAGTGCACTACTTGGCAGCATGACTTGCTAAGTGGAACACATCTGTTTTTAACTACAGATAAAATAGTGCTAACAATTGTCTTTTAATCAAGAAGTGGTATTTTAAACATTTACTACTTCATTATGTTCACTTGTTATATTTTACCATGCTTGAGGGTTTTAAGCTTACATAAACCTCACAATTTTATCCACTAAAGATATCCGATAACAGGCTCCCAGGAGGTAGTCTTTTTTTTTTGGTACCAGGGATCGAACTCAGGACCTTGCTCTTGCAAGGCAGGCAGTGGAACCACTGAACTAAAAGCCGGCCCAGGAGGTTGTCTTTATGGCAGTGTTGGGGTGTTCTTGTGTTTTGCTGAACACGTAATTTTCAACAATGGTCTACTAAAACAGGAGGTATCACATTTAACTGCTGCAATACCTTAGACATTTTATTTCCAAAAAGTACTTTTGCTTCAAAAATAAATATTCTATCTTGTTCTCCTTTATCACTTGGCCAAATCAATATTGATTTGTAATTAAAACAAGAAGCCAAAAAAAAAGCCACCAAAAACTTCAGTATATCAAAGCTATTTTTCTCTGGAAGTTTATTTTGGATAAAGCAGTTAAAGACAGATTATAATAATATATTGTACAAAAGGACTAGAAAATAATTTGAGAATATTTTAAGTACAGGGTCCTGATACACTCTTAAACAGGTTTTCTTCCAAGCCTGCAGGTCAGAGCTGGTAGCCTTCTGCATATACCACAAGGTGAAGATGTTCTCTTCATTTAAAAAATGGCTATTCATGTGTGATAAACCAAAGCTACCTCTTCCAAAGTAAAGATTTTTCTCCATCAAAAACCCCAATAGTCATACCAATAAATCTTTCAATTTGAAATCTGGATCAACTCTATAAAATGCAGAAACACTATCTAATCAAAATATTTGTAATATTATGCACACCTCTATAGGGTTAATCATCATTTTCAGCAACAAGCCCTTTAGCTATTTCCGTCGTTTTTTCAGTTAATACATTATTCTAGTTTTATGAAATCATACCAAAAGAGCCAGTCTAGCCAAACCATGTCACTGAAAAAGACACTATCTTCTGTCTTTTTTAGCAGCTTTCCTCTTTCCAGAGAGTAAGTGCCTGGGCTTCATACCAACACATGTCTATCTGCCTCCCCTTTCCTCCCCAAGCGATTCATCTTCTGAGCATTCTTCATCATAGTCTTGGCTTTCTTCACCATCTTTACATCCTGAAGACCAGAAACATCACGTGGAGTTCGAGAGCAACTCCGACTCCGGGCTATCGAGGTAGGTGGAAGAGATTCTTCCTGCTTTCTTTTCCTAGTGACACTTCGAGACCTTCTTGCCTGGACTGCATAGTGGGCATTGTCTTTATCATCCATGTTAATACCAAGACCTCGCATCTCATTCTCCAAAACTGTCCGCTGAACCTTCTTAGCAGTTCGGGGCATCCTAGGTCCCTGAGTATTCTTTTCCTTGGATTGCAGAATTTTCAATTTCTTTTTTTCTCTAATTTGTTTTGCCAGGTGTCGGATTTCCGCCATTTCTTCATCTTCACTTTCAGATTCACTGTCATACTCTCCAGCACCTATTCTTAATTCTTCTTCTTTTTCTAACTCTTCCAATTTCTTCATGATAGCAGGATCGATATAATCAGCTACATTGTGCCCTTCCCAGATCTCTGGTATCTTATCATATTTTTCGGATGAATTCATTAAATCCCAGTATTTTTGAAGATCCAAAATATAATCATCTCCCATTTCCAACTCAAGATCTCATTCCCTTTTCTTCTTGGGCTCCCCAATTTCCATTCTTTTTTTTTCGTGCTAGTACGCCTTCTGGGATGAAGGGGGGCCTCTCCTTATCATCTCTCCTGTTCGGTACAGCTAAATGCAATCTGTTCAGCACTTCATTCACTTTATTTCCTTTCATTTTGATTTCTACTCAATGAGCCAAAAACCTATCACAAGCCTCTGTTTTAACTTTAATAACACCTTCCTCAGTCAGGGTGCTGGTTTCTAGAACAGGGAATCCTTCAGTCTGCAAGTCTATTAATCTTTTCTGATCATCTTCCGCAAGTTCAGCTATTCTCTTCACATCACATTTGTTTGCTACAACTATAAGAGGTTTGTTGATAAAGAGGGGTCTGATATTCTGGAAGAGCTCTAATTGTTCTTTCAATCCATGTCCACACTGCTCAGACAAATCCATGACATACAAAACTGGGGCGCGAAGGTGAGCCAGGGCTGTGATAGCTTGCATTTCAATGGTGTTCCGATCCTCTAAAGGATGATCCAAAATCCCTGGAGTATCTACAACCTGCCAACGTAGATACTTATAATCCATGTGCCCAACAAACAGAGATTTGGTGGTAAATGCATACGGCTGCACATCCACATCTGCTCTTGTCACCTTGTTGATGAAGCTGGATTTCCCAACATTTGGGTACCCACGCAAAAGCAGAGTCCTTGTATTTGGATCAGTGGTTGGCTAGCAGGACAAATGCTGACGCACTTGTTCCAAATACTCCAAACTCTGCTTCTGTCGCTTGATAATAGTGCACATGCGCCCAAGGGCAGCCCACTTCAGCTGCTTGCAGCGGTAGAGAGAATCGCCATATTTCATTAGCTGCACATAATCTTTAGCAACATTGTCCACTAAAGTTTTGGCAATATTTATTTGTCCTAGAGCCAACTTGTAATGATCCTTATCATAGAGAATATTCATCAAATCAGCATAAAATGGATGGATATCATCCAATTTGGGAAAATCTGTTAGAATCTGTGAGAGTCTGTCATGGTAATTCTGCTGGGTAAATTTGACTTTTCTCATGTAAAAATGTCTAATGCGATTAATTTGATAGTGTTTATGAATAACTGTTGGAGTCTTTCGTTGGGTCTTTGACAATGTCAGGTCAATAAAGTCCTTGGCAGACGGTACTACCGTGATCTTCTTAAAGTTATAGTGCGCCATGCCGGCGGAGGGAAGCACGAGGAGCCGCGGCACGCTGAACTGCCCTTCAGCTGTCAGCAGTAGGCGGGACTTCCGCTACCAGGCGCCTACTTCACTCTTAGTAGTTTTTATATTTCTTTTTTAATTTCATTATCAGTTATTGGTTTATTCAGTATTTTTGTATCTCCTTGGTTCAATTTTGGTAATTCATCTGTATCTAGGAATCTATCCATTTCGTCTGAATTACCCAATTTATTGCGGTACAGGTTCCCAAAGTAGTTACTAATAATCTGGATTTTAATGATGTTCATTGTGATTTTACCTTTTTCATTACTAATTGAATTGATTTGAATCTTTTCTTTCCTTTTTCATGACATTGGCTAAGGATTTGTCTACTTTGTTTATTCTTTTGAAGAACCACCTCTTTGGTTGATTCTTCATATTCTTTTAGTCTCTATTTCATTAACTTCTACTCTGATCATTATAATTTATTTCCTTGTACTTGCTTTAGATTTGAATTGTTCTTGTTTTACTAGGACCTCGTCTGTTTTTCTGATGAGGGCATTCAAAGCTATAAACTTCCTTCCTAGGACTGTTTTCATTGTGTCCCATAGGTTCTAGTATGTTGTAGTGGCATTATCATTTGATTCTAGAACTAATTTCTTCCTTGACTTATTCTGTAACCCCTTAATTATTAGGAGAGTAATTTCCATGTGTTTTCAAAATTTATCTAGTTTCTTTTGCCATTGACTTCTAATTTCATTGCAGTAGGACCTGATAATATGCATAGGATAATTTTGATTCTTTTGCATTTCCTTAAGAATGCTTTATGGGCTGGCACATGGGTTATTTTGGTGAAAGTCTCAAGTGCTGCTGAGAAGAATATGCAGCCTGTTGCTGTGGGTGGAATACTTTGTACATATCTATTAAGTCCATTTGTGTGAATGTTTGGTTCAACTCTGATATTTCTTTGTTGATTATTTTGTCTACTTGATTTGTCTTTTTTCGACAGTAGAGTATTGAGGTCCCTTACTCTTGGGGACTCCCCTTTGATTATACCCAAACCAGGCTGTGAGCAATGCAAGCTGTAAAGAGTTAACCCCACAATTGGCTGAGTGACTCTTACCCAAATTCTGTTCCCAGAAGTAACATTTTCTTTACTAAAAGGACAAGATTATTAACCACAGCCTATATTTTGTCTTCTTCTGTTCCTAATTTGAGAATGCTTTGTCTCTTCCCTTACAAGCCTTGCCTGCATTAGCAGTGTATCCATAGCAACTCTATATAGCCTCCACATAGCCCCTTTACTTCAATCTAACTATGATATCACCAATAAGTATCAACAGTTTTGGGTGTTCAGAGCCTTTGTTTGTTCAGCCTTGCTTGCACAGGCTTTGGTCATCCTGTCTGCCCATTTTTCTATCTCTTTAATTCTATCTTTGAGTTTTTCTTTTAACCTTGTGTTGTAGGAATCTGCCGCAGGGTTCTCTGATACCCTACTGTAATTGTGCTGATGGTTATCTCATGTCCAGTAGTGTTTGTTTTATGAAGTTGAGTGGGCTGATGCTTGGTGTATATGTTTATAATTATCTCTTCCTATTGAATTGTTTCTGTAACCATATGCAGTGACTTTCTTTGCCTCTTTTGATAAGTTTTGGCTTGAAGCTCAATTTATCTCATAATAAGGTATCTATTTCTGCTTTTATCAGATTGCCATTGCATGGAATATTGTTTTCCATCCTTTGATTTTGATTTTTAGTCTGTGAATTTCTTTTTGGATTAAATATGTTTATTCTATACAGCTAATCACTGGGTTTTATTTCTTGATCTGTTGTGTCAATATGTGTCCTTTGATTAGAGAATTCAGACCATTCATATTGGGAGTTATTACTGAAAAGTATTGACTTACTCTTGTCATTGAATTACTTTTCAGTTGCTGCTTTTCTTTCTTTCTGGTTTTTTTTTCCTTTCTGCTTGACTGCTCACCCTGCCTGATGTACCCATTCTATCAGATATTTTGGCATTGTTGGTTTCATTGTCTCTTTATAGGATATCCTTGAAATTCTTGTACAGTGCTGTTTTGGTGGTCATGAATTTTTTAGGTGTTGTTTATTATAAATATATATTTTCTCTCTGTCAATTTTCAAAGATAGCTTTGCAGGATATAGCAGCCTAGGTTGGAAATTGTTTTCTTTAGGGCTTGAAACTCTTCACTTCAGGTTCACCTGGCTTTTAAGGTTTGTGTTGAGAAGTCTGCTGCAATTCTAAAGAGTTTACCGTTTTAAGTAATTTGTTGCTTTTCTGTAACTACTTTTTAGATTCTGTCCCTACATTGGACTTCTGGGATTTTGACTGATATATTGTGGAGAAGTTCTTTTTTTGCTTGCAGCTACTTGGGGCTGTATATGCCTTATTTATCTGTATGTTTAATTCTTTCCCTATATTTGGAAAGTTTCTTGCTATTATGTCTGTAAAAAAGGGTTTTAGCCCATTTGTGATGTCTTCTGACTTTTCACTAATTCCAATTAATCTTAGATTAGTCTTCTTTGTGTCATGTAGCAGCTGTTGGATCAGTTATTTATGCTCTCATTACATTGAAGTTATTTCTAAATAATTGGTCTCTGACAGCAGCCCTATCTTCTAGTTCCTACACTGTGTTCTCACATTGGTCACTTCTGCTTCTCATTGTTTCAATAGAATTTCTATTCTTCTGAATTTTATTTAGTACCTTTCCATGGTTTCTATTTTTATTTTTCCCTAAACTACTCATTGGTGCTTTGTATTATTTTGTTTAGCTCAGATAGCTTTTTATTATCTCCTCTAAATTCACTGATCCTTCTGCTTAATAAGTCCATTGCATTTAATTACATCTTCTTTTAGCTAACCTAGGACCTCTTTGATATGGTTTTTTAATAAACTTCTTTGTTATTCTTTTGAATAATTTGGCAGTGTGAGTTTTGATTTTCTTCCCCTCAGTGCCTCATGGATTAGCTTTGAGGGAGTTGAAGAGTTTTGGGAGACATTTTCTTGCTTTGTCTTCTATTGTTTTCTATGTTTCTATTTTTTTCTTTTGTTTGTTTTGTTGTTTTGCTCAGGTTTTTGGGTGGTTATAGTAGAAAGACTCTGTTTTTAATGTGGAGACTGCTCTTTAGTTAGCATCTGGTTTTCAGTGATGCACCCTTGGTGTGGCTAACTGTAAGCTTTTGCCTCTGTCACAATATCCAACCATCTCAGATAATCTGGGAGGGGATGATGCAGTGTAATTGCCCAGCAGACAGTTCTCTAGGAATGGACCACAGTATTGTTAAGAACACAAATGTAATCTAGATATTGGCACCCAGAGAACAATGAGGTTGTTAATAACAACAATGATGTCACCCTGGAAATACCAAAAAATTCGTCAACATTAGCAGCATCTAAGATAAACTGGATGTAAGAACCAATGATGTATCACCTTAACCATAGAAATGAAGTACATAATTATAGTATACACATTAAGATAAACCAAATATTGACATACAGTAAATAATTGCTAAATGTGACAAGTATACCTCTACTAGCAATAGAAAAGAATTCAACAGTAAAAACACAGAATTAACTATCTAATGATTAATAGAGCTTACTAGTTACACTATTAAAGATAGAGGGGGTGGGGAATAGGAGAAGTAAAGAAGAAAATTTTGAAAAATTAAGCAATGTGCCAGGCATGGTGGCATGTGCCTGTAATCCCAGTACTTGGGAGGCTGAGGCAGGAGGATTGATTTGTTGGAGGCCAGCCTGTGCTACATAGTGAGACTCTGTCTCAAAAAAACAAAACAAAACACCCTCTCCAAAATAAGCAATGTAAGATGAAAAAGAGGAGAGAAAAGTGAAGTAAAGGATTCTGTTAAACAGTAAAAAGAACTTAATAGAATTTGAAGAAAACTGAAGAGAAAATGAAGAAAAAAGAAATAGAAAACAAAAAGAGTAAAGAAAGAGAAAATTATAAAAGGAAAGAGGGGAAAAAAGGAAAATAAAAAATCCCACACCCTTTTCTCGACTGTCTCCCGTGGCTGTCTCTTTGCCATTTACTGTGGGAGGTACCCTGGGAACCCTGAAGTTGTTTCTTAGTTGTTCTGAGACTCAGTCTTAAATAACGAACCCTTTCCCAAAATGGTGCCCACTCATGGGCAATATGGTAGGTGCTGCACTGGATTCCTTCTCCAATTGTTGCCTGCAGGATAATAGGAGTCACTTTTGGTGTAAAACCCAATGCTGATTCTATAGTTTACAATAGCTGTGGGGTTTTCATGAGCTAGCTCTGCTGGTCCAGTCTGTTGTTTCTCGCTGGAGCTCCTCACCCTTGGAGCTTATCTTGTATCTGCAGAGACAGATTCCTTTCCTGGTAGCCAGTGTAAGCTTCCAGACTACTTCATTCTTTTCTCTGCATTGTGGTCCATTTATCCAAATTCTCTGTAGCTTCTATTTTTTCTGTTGGCTATCTCCTGATTCCTGGAGATCTACTTTTTTCTCTACAGGTTTTTATTGTTCAGTTTCTGGATTCCAGTTCCTGGAGAGACAGTATTTCACTGCTCGTTGATACTTGATGATTTTGATTCTCATTCTCTGCTATTTGTTTTAATCAAAATAACTGCTTCATTTACTAGATGCTTGTCTACTACCCTTCTAAAAGCTATAGTAGTTAAAGAAGTTGAGGGAGACCATGTGTGTCTGAAGCACATCATCCCACCCAACCTCATACCAGCAGAGTTACCAAAACCGGGATGATACCACTCAGTTTTATGCCTGCTAGCCACACTCATTAGATGATTCTAAACATTGCCCAGGGAAAGCTGAAAGTGGGAGCACAAACCTGTAAGTTGCAGAGTCCCTTCTGCAGAAAGGACGACAGGCAGCCAGGAGAGAAGAACCAGGATCCATGGTCCTCCTTCTACTTCTCACAGCCTGGAAGGTAGCTTTCCTCCTCAACTGTGACCCTTCCACCAAACTCCCAAAGAATGGATGTCTGTCTCCCTAGGGTTCTCATTAGACCAAACTCTGCCAGCTGAAAAGTGGGTCTCAGACTTGTGATGAACTTTCTCCCAAATCGTGTTTTATTCTTTTGAATCTAACAAAGTTTAGCAGCACTAGGGCCAACCATCTGACACATTACTTCTCTTAACCTTTACTGCTCTATGAAGAAGAGCTTGTGGCCTTCATTTCACAGCTGAATCAACTGGGACTGTAAAGAAATAGTCACAGAAGGTCACAGAGCTAGTAAGTGGGTAAAAGGCTAATGGTGAGGAGACCATGTGTTCTTTCCTGTCAGTCTCTTCTGAGCTTTCCACAAGGCCCATCATTGTAGATGATCACAGGAGCCCACTCTGGAATCCAGTGCCATCAGCCTGCTGTAGCTCTTCTGTCCCCCTGGATCTTGAGGTCAAGATAATCATCTTGGACCAGCTGCCAAGGACTGCTACCTTACACAGATCTCCAACCCCTGGGCTTCAGTGAGCCCCTCAAGGAGGACCATAAGGGGATACTTATTGACTAAGGTCAAATAACCTTAGATAACATGTTTTTTCTTAAAATGGAAATTGAAAGTTTTCTAAGTATGAAACAGAATCATTTCATAGCTTTCTAAAAGAGAGATTATATTAATGTAGATTATTTTCAAGCTAGCCAATAAACACTAGATGAAAGAGGATGTCTACACCTCCAGTGAGACTGGATTGTTCACAGGTGAGAGATGTGAGGAGAACTTTACACCAGGCCTCCTGGCCAAGGCTCCTCCATTGCTCCTTGAAGGTAATTTGTGCTGGTTTCCTGGACAGCAATGTTCAGACCAGAGCAAGCACAGTAGAGGAAAATGACTGACTTCTGGGAAGTGAAAAAGATTAGATAAGACCCATATAGTATTCTTACATCTTTGTAAATTGTGTTTTAATCATGTAACTAGTAGATACTGAACAGAAATGTATCACAAATTTCAATACTTTTCTTAAGATATGAATGAACAAATACTATTTCCTTCTGTTTTCTGGAGTTTAAATTTTTCTGTCCCTAAAATGTCTTTTAGAATAAAAAAAAAAATTACTCGAATTGTTTTTAGTAATTCAAACTCTTCTTCTTGTGGGAATTTTACTAAATGAATTATGAAAAATCCATTAGTACATCAGACTAGCACATAGATTTCATTCAGTAAGACAAAACTTGTAGTTTTCTGATATTAGACTTTCTTTCTCTAGTAGGGTATGAAAGACTGTACTGTAATGCTTACGTTATGACACTGGGCAAGATATTTAACTGTATACAAATTCAATTTCCTTTTCTTTAAGGAACTTATCACTGTGTTGGCAATGATCTTGGCATTGGCATTTACCATATCATTTACTTCATGTAATAATCACTATCTATGGTAGATATTATTAATATCAACATAAAAGAATGAAGAAACCAAGTGTAAAAATTATAAAGTTATCTACCCAACAATATTCAGTTAATGAGTGATAGGTCTAAAACTTCATCTCCAGTTTATAGTATCAAGAACTTTGTTGTACAACCTCCCTCAATAAAAATGGTATCAACTTGAAGAACTCCAATAAAAAATGAGAACACTTATCCAAATGATCTAGGAGAATTACTCCTGTGTCAGGCACTCAGTCAAATCCACTTGATGTATAAAATATTACAGGATTGAGAAACACAATCTGAAATTATAGTGTAGTTTATCTACAAGATAAGGCACACAATATTCTCCGAGGTGTACATTACAATTATACAGCAAATTTCATGTATTATCATAGATACATGTGGTCTATCATTTTTCTTACTATTAATGAAAACAGTTCCTTCTGAATATATAGTGGAGATTGGAATTGCAGTAGAACATGGAAAGAGTTTAGCGTGTTCCCATGGAACATGTTTCATGTTCCAGTAAGTCTTGCTCTTCCTTCTCAAGATATTTCTGTAATAGACCAAAAGGGAGAAAATTAAACAGAAATTCACTTAGCAGATTACCGCCCCCCGCAACTCGTACAACAATACCAACCTTTATTTCCAAGGAATACTTTGTGTATTTCCAAGGAATACTTATGTCTTTTATTTTTCATTTCAAAGTCAGTTACCTTCACATCTGGCAGAGCAATAGATCAACAACCAGCCATACTCCTAAATCCTTACTCCTGAATCCTGTCTTGTGCCATTACTGCTCTGGTAAATTCACTGACCTTGGTTCAGCAATGGCATCTCCTATCACATTTAGGCTTAGCCACAATTTAACTCATGACCTCTAGAGGGAAGCAAGATCAGCCTGAATGTCGAAAAATATTTTAGCAGGACAGCAGGGGGCAGCATTTCAGCCAAGACTTGCTGAAATTCTGGACACAGAATATGCTGCAGCCTGATTCTCAAGGAAAGAAAATAAATTTAGGCACAGGTTTCATAAGATGTTGATATGTAAAGACATAAAGAACAGAGGCAAACCACACAAATATTGGGGGAAAGTATTACAGGCAGAGAGGGCAAATTGAGAGCAAAGGTCCTAATATAATTATGCTGTGCTTCAGGGATATCTTCTCCTCCAGCCCCTTATACTTCCCAGCACACTGCTATAGGACAGACTTAAGGGATTAGTATCATATTACTGAAGTGGTTTTCACTGATAACTGCTTAGTTGATTTTAATCTGTTGATCAATAGGCAATTTGTACTTAGGTTTGGCATCTTTTTCTCTTCCTTTTGGGATCCAGCTTAACCCAGTAGTGTCACCATCCCTGGGATGTCAATCACTTGCTCCCTGTCCATTTTTTTTCCATAGACAAAACTCTGATCCCTAGAAACTTCTCAAATGTTGCACCCTGGCCAACAATAAAGACAGAGATGCTCTTCAAAATTATAAAAAGTTATGTCTCACTTTCCAAGCATTAAAAATAGGAACAATAAAATCTGTATTATAAAAACTTGATATTTAAATTAAATAATGATTCTGAAAAACTGTGTAACACTGTGTCTCATATGTAGCAAGCTCAATATCAACTTTCATTTTCTTGGTAAAAGTTTTCCTTCAGTGTTTAGGTCTGTGGCTCATTCCTGGGTTTTCTTCTCTCCACAACTTTTAGAAGAGGGAGCTTTTAGAAAACTTAGTTATCCATTTTCCTGGAGGTGACCATTAATTTTTCCTATCCTTTTGTGATCATTTCTTCTTGAGTGCATTATCTCACTCATGGTGCTAAAAAAAATACAGATGGAACATGTACATGGTGTTTCTAATTTCATTTCCCTAAGGTGTAACAATATTAAGTCTTTTTTTCTATGCTCATTTGCTATTCTCATATATCAGGAGCAGCTAAGTTTTCATCATTTTGACTGATGGTTTCTTATTGATTTTGTGAATGTTTGCTATATTCTGCATTTGAGTCTTTTTTCAGAAATAATGCTCTGCACAGTCATATGTCTTTATGCATGGCTGTACCCCCAGCTACTTGGGAAACTGAGGCAGGAGGATTCCTTGACCTCAGGAACTTTAGGACATCTTGAATAATACAGTGAAGCTACATAGCTTAAAATGATAATAATGAAGAAAAGAAACACATATTACAAATATAGTTTTCCAGTCTCTGAATGGGTTTGCCATGTCAGAGAGAGGGAGGGAGGGATGGAGGGAGGGAGAGAGAGAGAGAGAGAGAGAGGAGAATATGTATGTGTGTCTTTCCTTTTTTATGAGAAAGAGTCTGGATAAATTTCCTATGCTGACTTTGAAGTTGCAATTCTTCAGCCTCAATTTCCAAGTGCTGAAAATTTGAGAGTAGCTGAAACTATAGGCATGCATCAATGTTCATGGCTTATGTGAGAGTTTTTCATAAGTCCAATTTAACATATATTTCATGTTCATAGAAAGATAATTTAAGAGTTTATTTTTTGTCACACACTTTACAAATGCTTTTTTCCTTGTGGATCCCTATTGCTCCTCATGAGAAGTCAGGCATAATCCTTAATGTTGTTTCTCAGAACACAGTGCATGAATTTTCTCTGGATGTTGCAAAAATTTTATTGTTGTTTTTCTTCACTTACAATACTCAAATATGAACTTAACTTTCAGTAGCCTCCTTGTAACTTTCCTGGAAAAAAGTGTGGAGGGCTGACAGAGTTACTTATTCAGACTCATGTTATTCTATACAGCATTGTTCCTGACTGAGGAACTTGTTTTATAAAATGTCAGATACATCAATTAGTTGGGTGTTTGTTATGAGCAAAGAGATGATGGAACAGTTATTTACAAAAACCAGCTACAATTTTGGAGACCATTTGTGCAAACAAGAACACTAATAGTCATGGAATTTGCATTTCATTTTAATATGAATAAGTTTATGTATATAGTAACAATGGTTTATTCTCGCTTTTATCTGCATGTCATAGCATAAGATGTGCTAAGGAGAGAGAATCTTGTATTTCATTGTATCTTAGTACTCTACTTAAACTACAGGATATCAATGAGAGAGTGTACCTCACCTAGAAAAGGGATGACCACCACCCCTGGATGCCTTAAAAAAACTGCATGCTCTTTGGGGGACTGGGTTTTCATCTTTTTGATAGAGTGGGAAATAGTTGTGTCACATTAGTAGGAAGTATGATTGTTCTATTGTTTCTTTTTAACTTTTAAGTGTTGTTAAAGGAGGTGGATATGTCAAGTTTGGGAAGGGGGCACTGGGGTAGCTTTGTACTGTCTCAACTCTGAGAATATATTTCCCAGAATTTGATTTCCTGTGTTGTTCTGCCACAAAAGAAAAGGTACAAGAATTGGGAAGTCAGTGTGACAGAGAAGCCACTTCTTATATGCTTTGCACACTCAGATTTCCAGGCCCTGGGACACTGCCCACATATTTTGGCTCACCTGCCAGCTAATATTCCTGCTGACACAGCTCCTCCTCCCACCACATCTCCTAATTCAGCATCTCTCTCTCTCTCTTTTTTTTCTTTTTTTGGTACCAGGGATTGAACTCGGGACCTTGCGCTTGTGAGGCAGGCGGCGAAACCACTAAATTAAATCCCTGTCCAATTCAGCTTTTCTTTGGCTTGGGCCAAGTGTGTATGTAGCATGTTGGCAAATGACATTGCTTCTTTTGAAGGTCATCTACCAACTAATATAGAAGGAGTTGAAGGACAGACATGTTTTAGTTTGTTCTTATAGGTTCCATTTGTTCTCATGGGTCCCACTATGTCTTCACAAGTCACAGTTCATCCACATGCTTGTCCTCACCCAGCTTCCCTTGCCAGATCTTTGTCTAGTGGAATTTCCACCAATACAGGCTCAATATCAGATGGAAAGACAATGGCTTTGCAGAGACTCCTCCACAAGCTCCAACACGTTCCTGAGGTCTAATCCTTATAATTGTTCTCTTATTCTACATCAGCCTTGGTGGTTCTCCTTCTTTGATTGTACCTAACCAACACCAAGCCTAAGTGAAAATGGCTAAGCAGAAGACATTCACATCTATTCGAAATAACTATACTTAGAACTGGGCTGTGAGCACCTTCAAGTGAAAGTGACACATTAATTATTACGGGGCAATTTTAAATCAGAGGACTTTCATACACATTTTGTATGATCTACTTTAGGATCAAAAATTCAAGAAGAAACACTGATACACTGTACTAATTACTGTTATTCTCTTATTTGTGTTTGAATATAAATAAATTAATGAAATTCTGTTTTATTTTTCATAAAATAAAAAATAACAGATGGGCTATTCACCTCAACATGGAGAAAAAAAAAAGAGAAGACATTGCACCAGTTTCCAAATGAGACAGAAGCAGGTCTTACTTGGAATTTAATCTTCTGATCCAGACCACAGATGAGGCAACTGCAGTGCTCTCTTCTCATGTAGGATCTGCAGGTGTGAATCTCAGCTGGGCTCCTGGAGCAGGGCCCATCTCTTATGAAGCTCCTCAGTTTTTGTTCAGCTCTTACTAACATTTCAAACACTGTGTTCCCTAAAAGCACAGAAGTACTTCGCTGTATCTCCCATCTCTAAGTCTGAGATGGTGAGGCTGATGGCCTTAGCTACTTTCTGGAAGTTGAGAGAACAGCGACCACTCTTTGCACTCAGATCAGAAGAATGCTGACGAATAAGGAAAATCATGTCTCCCTTGGGAAGTTGCTTATACCAAAAAATATAGTACGCACTGAAAGTTGTCTCATAGGAACAATCCATGGTGACTGCTTCCCTCTCTGGCCTTGATATGGCTGACTGAACTTGAGTCACTTTCTGGGCCACACTGGATCCTGTAGAAACAATCAGAAAAGAGGGCTGATCCTCTCATGTAGTGAATAAAATATCATAAGAATTAGGCTAATTTAGGATCTTAAGTTAAACCATACTAAATTCAGAGTTGGTTTCTTTTCTCCCATCCCTCTTTCCTGTGGCCCAGGTAAAGCAGCATAGTCCAGTGTGCTGTCCTTTTATCCTTTACATTCTTGGCTGTGTTTGGACCACCCATACCAGAGTAGATGAAGGTCACCGACACCCACAGAAGGCTGGGGAGCAGCATGTGGTCTGTATTTCTCTGCAGTGTGTTCTTCTCTGAATGCCTGGCCATGTAGATAAGGACATGCTGGGTTTTTATGCTGCCACCCTAAACAGGAAATGAGCTTCCTTGAGTGCATAGACCACAAAGCCTATGTACAGATGAGAAAAAGTGTGGCTCATGCAAAACTGTTCCTCTGTTTACTTGTCTACCACAGATCGTTGGCCTAACAAGGAAGCCTGAGGATGGCAGTTGGTATTAAGCTTTGGAGCTCTGGGGAGCTGCACATTGAGTTATTTGAGACACATTAATGTTAATCCGTAGAATATTTCAGTAAAATTGATTATGACACACTGACTTGCCCTCCGATCTACTTCTTGGTCACTATTTAACAAGTATTTACTCTTTTCCACATAATATTTTGACTTTCTCTGTGAAAGGTAAACATGCAATACAATTACTGCATTTCTACCTTCTTAGTTCTAAGACATATTTATAATTCATAATTCATAAAACTGTTCTAAATCAAATGATAAAAGTCAATTCTCATGTCTTTCCAAAGGTATTATGTTTTTGTGAAAATTTAACAAGGGTAAAAGTTACCCTTCCAAAACGTGACATTGAGTTTTACTTACTAGATTTAGAGAGAATGAGAATATTCAATCCTTTTGCCTTCACATAAAGAATTACTCTATGGCATTGGTCCTAAATTTTGAGATTCACTTGTTAAATTCTGTATTTTTATTTATTTGAATGCTGAAAGCACTTAAGGGGATATGATCACCACAGAAACTGGTGGCTGAGATTTTGTGTGCTGCTATGTGATTGTACAGAATGTAGCTATTAATTTTACATGACAATTGCTTCACTTTATGAATTAATATGTAACCAAGAGAAATATAGACACCTAGAAAAAACATACAAAGTCTCTGCCAAAGTTCTGATTCTTGGTACAATTTTAAATAACATCAGTGAGTGGTATTGGGAAGAGCTTCCAAGTATTTGAGATCTCCTTGCTGTCCTATTTCACCCCTGTGTGCTGGCTTGGAATTATTTACACCTAAGCACATGGAGGTCACAGATGCCCAGAGTGTCCTGAGGAGCCACAGGGTGACAGAGTTTTCCTCCTGTTCAAAAGGCTGCCCTGTGCTTCTGACACATCACATGCAGGATCCCTCATCAGCAGGTAGCAGCTGCCTGTGAAATGTGATTTTTTTGTGATGGTAAATTTAAAGTCTCTGTGGTACCTAGGTTAAGAAATGTGTTCCTTCCTAAACATTGTTTTGTCCTTCCTAATGATTTAAGCAACAAATGATACTAACTAGTAAAGGGCAAACCTTAATATTTAAGAAAACTTTCATAAGAGATAAATCACTAAAAATTTCCAAGTTTAGTAAGTTAATCTGTTATAAGATTTGATTGGCATATCTGAAGTCAAACATGAATTTGTGCTGTGTTCACAAACACTCAAGGGTTTTTTTGTTTGTTTGTTTTATTATTTTTAAAATATATATATATATTATTGGTACATTTTAGGTATAAAATACATTTACATTTATTATTGGGTGTTTGTACCAGAACATGATGCATCTTAGTTTTTATTTTTACTCCCAT
>NW_004624825.1:8215332-8228459 GCF_000247695.1 Heterocephalus glaber | reverse complement strand
GAGAAACTATTCGGTATTTACACATGTGTGTCCTATTTATTTCACTTAAGAGTATGGCCTCAATATGCATCCATTTAGCTATAAATGTCTCTAGTTTTGACTGCCTCCAATCTCATCCTAATGTGAAACACACTGACCAATCTGTGGTTTCCCCAACAGAGATAAACCAGAAATGCACCTCTTTTTTCTTCCCCACTCACCTCCAAACGTGGCAAGAGAAAACTTCACAATGCCTGAGCAACTGCTCAGAAAGTTGAGATCAAAACAGGCTTCCACGTTCAGACATTTCTCCAGCTGTGTATGACAGTGTCAATGGCAGCAGCAAAGTCATATTATTTATAATGTGACTATGCTTAATTTTATTAATTTTATTAGATGAGTAGAGAGACTTATGGTCCTCTAAATTCCAGTATTCAGGTGTATTGCTACCATGAGTCTCCTTCCACTGTTTGGAGCAATTCTGTGGTTCCTGTCATAGTTTTCAGGAAGACAAAACTGCTCCCAAAATGCTGTTTCATCAGTAAAAAGTCAACATTGTTGATAGTGACTCAGCACATCTCCATAAGCACTGTTCAGCTGTAATGATGAATGGCCTCATTGTACTGCAGTTTGGAACACAATCTCCACCTGGCACTGAGGGCAGGTGGGCAATATAAGATGGAGTTACTCTGGCTGTAATTCAGAGGATGATTCCCACTATGTGTGTGGAGACCATGGATGCCCCCAGAAGCCTAGGGAGCAGCACAGTGGCAGGGTTTCCCTCCCATTGATATGGCGGTTCTGTGATGTCCAAGGGTGTCTCAGCAGCAGGGAGCAGGTACCTCTGAAATCTGGTTATGTGGGTCAAGTCCAATTATACTTTTTTGCTGAGGTCATGAATTCTGTCTGATCCTAAATATTGTTTTTGTCCATACTTGTGATTTGAGAAATGATGATATCTAATAAAGTATTAATCTTAATATTTTATGAGTATTCAAATGAGATTTACTATTGAAAATTTTCAAGTTTAGTAAATTAATTTATGATTAGATCTGAGGGGTTTATCTGAAGCCAAATATTACAAATTCTTCCTGTGATTGCAAATGCTCATTTAAATTTTTATTTCTCTCTTGCCTCCATTCTGATCCTAAAATTAAATATGGTGACTAATCTTTGGCTTTGGTATGGAGACAAACCACAAGTCCTCACCACTCTTCTTCCCCATGCACTGAAAATTCTGGCAATTAGAAACTCAGCCAAGGCAAAGCATCTTCTCAGACAAATGAGATCAGAACAAGCTTCCACATTCTGACATCTCTCCAGTTGTGCATTGGAGTAGCAATGCAAGCAGCAAAGTCATTTTGTTGATAATGTGACTTTGTGCTTCAGTTTTCTAGTAGTCCTGGGAAGGGAGTCCCGCCCCTCTAAATCCCAATAGTCAATCATGTTGCTGTAATGAGTGTGTATGCATTGTTTGGAGCAATTCTATGATTCTTGTTATAGTTTTCAGGAAGACAAAATCTCTCCCTAAATGTTGTTTCATCCATGAACATATCTTAAACTCTTGGTAGTATAAACATAGTACAAAACAAAAATATTTCCTCCTTTGGATATTGAATGAATATTCCTTCCTTTCCCTTGCTGAAAATTCATCTGGTGAAGGAGTTTATGTTAAACTCCCAAATTCCCAAAATTTATTTTTATTTCATGGCCCATAAAGTAACGCAAATGGTAATAACTGAATTATTCTATGACAATATCGCTTTGCTTTCAAAGTGTTCCTGGTTCTTTTGAATAGTTTCCAAACTCACATTCCATGTGAGGCAACAGAATCACTACTGCAGCCCCAGGTCTTCCCAATTCTGCCTTCTAAGTTCTTGGTAATGGCTTGTGTTCTGCTGGTAACATCCAACCTGAGCATTGTATTCTATTTTACTCTTGTAATCTTCACTACAATGAAAAGTACTCTATAAATACTATTCCATATTTCTGATCTAACTTTTAAACTACTTGAAAAGGAAGTAAAGCGCTTTAAATTTCAGAGAAAGTTCATATACTGACCTCTGATGGCACATCTCCTAATGCTAAGAGCAAATTGATTTGATTTTCTTTTTTTGCTTTCTCTTTTTGTGTCTCTTTTCATGCATTTTATACTAAGAAAGAGATTTTTAGATGTATTTCATGCTGAATGGCTGCTACTTTGGTGTGGTGTGTGTGTGTGTGTGTGTGTGTGTGTGTGTGTGTGTGTGAATGCCTGTTCCTTTTTGTTGTTTTGTTTGTTTTTGTGACTGGGCTTACTATTTTATCTGGTCTGGCCTGGAACTCATGGGCTTAAGTGATTCTCCTACCTCAGAGTCCTGAGTACTCTACCAAATGCAAATGAAATTTTTGAATTCATAAACAAATTAAAATTTTTTTCTCCTGGAATCTTTGTCAACATTGATGTGGTATACAGGAATTATGCCTTTCAAGGTGGGAAGTCCTGTAATAAGGATTCCATTCTGGGGACTGGGGGAGGTCACAAAACTGTTGTGGCTTCTACTCATTTAAACAGTAATTTTTAAGTATATTACATACTTATCACATAAAAAAACAGAGAAATTATATAGCAGACATCTTTGCACCCAGGATGCAGTAATAGGAGTTTGATTTTGCAATGTTTTTTTTCAGGCTCCTCTCCCTCCACTTCTCCTTTTCTCAAGCATTGCAGACACAGCTAAAGTAGTCACCCCTGTTCTTCTCCTCTTTCCAAAGGAATAATTGCTACTGGGAAGATTCCATACTGATCTTTTCAGACTTTGTCCTAATAGATATGGACCATAAAACAATATATTTTATGTATATTTTGGGATGCAATATGTATCATTCCAAGATTCTCTTTTTATATTGAATATTACATTTTTAAAGAAAATACAGTACATGTAGAATAACTTATTTGCTTGAAAAAGCTACACTTTTTTATTTTTAATTTTTAAAAAATTTTATTGGTACAGTTTAGATTTACATAATGATTACATTCATCACAGGGAATTTGTACCTTTACATGATGTATCTTAATTAATTTTTTTCCTATTCCTCTTCAACTTTGCTTCCCCTTCCTTATTTACAAAAGCCCTGTTTCCGTTTTTTCCTTCTTTTCACATTTTTTCTTTTTTCTTTTCCCTTCCTTCCTTTACCCCTCCCCCCTCTAGTTCCCCCCTCCTGTTGAATGATTTTTAAAAATTATTTTGCATTGTCTATTATACCTTTTGGTTCCTATTTACATTTTCAGTTTCTTACACAAGAGATTTTATTGTATGAATAAACTACATTTTTTCTATCCACTGCTGATTATTTTTAAATAATGCTTTATATTTGAAAACGCCTCCCTGTTCACATACATGAATATTTTTCTTTGTTTTTCAAACAGGATCTGGTGAGTTTCAGGCTGGCCTTGAACTCACTATATAGCCCAGGCTGGCCTTGAATTCACAGCAATCCTCCTGCTTCAGCCTCCCGAGTGCTAATATTACAGGTGGGCACCACCTCATCTAGCTTGGAATTTTTAAATGTACATATCAGGAATTTACATGGCTGAAATTTTAGTTTTATCTTTTTAACCATTTCAGGTAAACTTTTCCTAAGTGGTTATATAAATTGTTCACTGTGTGCTTATTTTTAGCCATTTTGGAAAGCATGGCAACCTCATATCCCTATATTACTGTCAATATGTAATGTTATCAGAATTTTATTCTAGCTGATAAAAATAATAGCAATTTCTTTTACCTTAATTTTCTATGATAAATGTTAAACTTGATGTTTTACATGTTCAGTGATCAGTTTTCTTACCTCTTTGAAATGG
The DNA here is from genome assembly GCF_000247695.1 of Heterocephalus glaber. Next base: position 8,224,639 of record NW_004624825.1, on the reverse strand, counting down.
CTTTCGATTCATATCTGTTTTTATTTTGGATATTTTTTCTTTTTAATTTATAGCATTTTCTTCTCTAATCTCAATTCCTAATATTTTCTTTACTATTTTCTTTAACTTATAAGGTGTCCTGATCTAAATTTTGCAACAGGGAACACATAGTAGTTTAAAAAACTATTTTATCACAAAGTCTTTAGGTATTTTTACTTATAATTAGCAAGTAAACTTAATGATTATAAGTCTATTTAGTTTTTCTATTTTATATTGGGTTGTTTTAGACAATATTTTTTTAAAATCTTTCCTTTCTTACCATCTCTAAAATTTATTGAAAATTGCACATAATTTTACCTTAATATTTTAATTGCTATTTTGGATATAGTTACTTTTCAGTGTTTCATATTACTGTTTTTATTAGTTTCTTATTTTGCTGAAATAAATTACACAAATGGTATCACAAACCAACAAATGATTCTCTTAGAATTCTGGAGATCACAAGTCCAAACATCAGTTTCACTAGTGTACAATCAGTCAGTCTACTTCCTTTTGGTGTCTGTGGGGAATAATCAGCTTTCTTGTCCTACTAGCTTTTAGAGGCTTTCTTCATTTCCACATCTTACCACAGCTTTGTTCTGATTTACTGTATTGGTCTAATACTTTGATCCACCAGGATGATTCAGGATAAACTCTAAATCTCTAGAGCTTTATGTTAATCTGATCTGCAGATTCCCTTTACTCATGAGCTATTCTGTTAAATTTTGTCCCACAAATTCATATGTTGAATTTCTAGAACATTTGACCACGATCTTATTTGGAAATATAGTTGTCAAAGGTGCAAATAGTTAAAGGTTTGTTGGAGTAGGCTCAGTTCCTACTCCAATAAGGCTGGGCTTGTAAAAAGAATGTAATGTGAAGAGGCAGGGACACACACAGAAGGGTGACACTCGAAGGTGACACAGAGAGGATGTGACCATCTACAAGCATAAGGCTACCAGAGATAGGAGAGAGTTCAGAAGAGATCCTCCTTAGAGCATTTAGAGTGGACACGGACCTACCAACAGCTTAATTTCAATGAGTGGCCTCCAGGACTAAGATGCAGTAAATTTCTGATATTATTAGCCACCCAGTCTGTGGTACTTTGCTGTGGAAGCCTTAGAAAATGATTATACTGTGTAAGATAATTCCAATATGGAAAGCTTTAGTGATAGTCATTTAGCTTAACACATTGTTTAACTATTGTCTATTTTTTTCATTATCAACATTATAAAGTACATATATTTTATTTTTTCAAAATTGTTCATTATAGCATTAATCATTTTATTGCTTTAGTTTTGTTTCCTATTTGATTTATTTCTGCATTTTATTTTTTTAGTACAAATTATCCATGAAAATAAATGGTAACAAGAGTGTATTTAAAGGAAATTTGAAAATGGCAAAAATCCCTATAAGCTACACCCAAATCAAGAAACAGAAAATTTCCTCCCTTCACTCCAATAAAATCCCTTGTGCCCCACCCATAAAACTTCCAACCCACAATGTAATCATGGTTGTGCTTTGTTTCACGGTGGATTGGCTTGCTTATTTTAGAATTTCATATAAATGGAATCAGTTTGGATCATTTTAGGTCTGGCTACTGTGTTACATATAATATACAGGAGATTTGTTTCCTTTGTTGTCAGTATTAGTGGTTCGGTTCATTTTGTAGCTGATTAATATTCTATTGAATTTTATAGCATAATTGATTTACTGTCTGTGGACATTTTCTCTACTTTATTGCTATTATAAATGAAGGTGCTAAGAGTATTCTCATACAGATCTTTTCGTGAACTTATGTTTTCAGCTCTTTTGGGTAAATGAGTAGAAGTAGAGATGTTGAGTCATTGTAGATTTATGTTTGGTTTTATAAGAATCTGCTGAATTTATTGCCCAATTTAACTTTGACCTAGTGATGCTTAAGAATCTGATTGTTTCCTATGATTATTTTTTATTTTTAAATAATTTTAGAATCACAGAAATTAAAAAATAGTGTAGGTATCTCTGGCATATCTAGTTTTCTCCATCGCTAACAGGTTACATTATCATACTTATGTACCATTGCCAAAATTAATAACTTCATGTTTATATATTATTATACATTATTATACCAACAGTACTCTGAATCATCAAATTTTGGGTATGCTCCTGAGGGTGTGTGTATAATTCCATGAAAATTTGTCACATAGTGGGTAAGTGTAACCACCACTGTAAATGACATGGAAATGTTCCTTCACCCACAAAAGCCTCCCTGCACACACCTTCCCCACCCATAAACCCTCGGAACCACTGACCTTTTAAACATCCCTATAATATTGCCAATTGAAGAATATAACTTAAGTTAAATTGTGCATTATATCATCTTTGATGGTGACTTGTTTCACTCAGCATACTGCTCTTAAACTTCATCAAATTTGTTGTTTGTGCCACACACTGTTCCTTTGCATTACTTAATAATCATCCATGGCATGGGGACAGCACAGTATATCTATCCATTCACCCAGTGGAGCATAAAGTCTTTTAGATCTATCATGTGTTACTTATATCATCAATTTAACTAATTTTATTGCTTTTTAGTGTAGCATTATGGGAATATACCACAGTTTGTGTTTTATTCACCAGGCGATGAATATTTGGATTGTTTCCAGTCTGGTAATGTGGGGCTATTATGGATAAGATTGCTTAAAGCAAAAGTCCTTGTATAAATAGATGTTTTCATTTTTAATAAACATCTAGGAGTGGAATTTTTGTTCATCAGGTAAGATCATTTTACAAGAAACTGCTAAGAGATTTTTGCACTGGGGTATGAAAATTTGCACTGTACTAGATATGTGTAAAAGTCCCAGTTGCCACACAAATATTTGGGTATTCATGAAAATCTCAAAGCATTTAATTGTTATAGTCTGATCATACATGAAGCTAAGTTGATTTTATTTACTTCAATAACCACCTTACCATACTGCCACACTAGTGAGTTTTACATTTACTTTATTAATTATTTGTGTAAATGAAAACTAGTTCATATCACTGCCAGCCTAAGTCTTGGGCAAGTTTTGCTGGAGCAGCAAGGGTGGGTTTGGGTACAGGCTGCAGGTGCCTTGAGAGTACTGTGTGCCTGCTGCACAGAAGTAGGTGGCTGAATCTCCAGCCTGAGAAGTTCTGATATGCAAGGAGAGCTCTCTGGAACTTTTACTGAAGAAGACTTTGAATCTTCCATCTTCCTTTTCATTCATAACTGAACTTATACCTATCAATAATTCAAGACCTTTACCAGGGAGTTGCTGGTACCATGGGAAGTAGTCAAATGCACTGTTCTCATATGTGCAGTTCAGAATTGAAATCTCTCTTTCCTGGACTGTCAGAGACTGAGGATTTTGTTTCACCTGTTGCTGGTCACTTTTCCCCTTCTGTTGGCTGCTCACCCCTGCTTAGAAAGATAAAAAAAAGTCATTAGGCCCTAAAATTGGATGTCCCTTTTAAAGATTCTACTTGCATGCTTTATTCCCTCAACTTAATGCCATTTCCTGGAGTTTCTCCTCTGTAACTCACATGCTAGGTGAAGACCTAGAATTAGAATCGATGCTCCCAGGATCTTGTCCATTCCTCCGGAAGCCAGGGCTCAGTACAGACTCACATGGTCTTCTGGTCTCCCCAGACTGCTAGAGCTCTGATTAAACTCACACTCACTTTAGTTCTTTCAACAGGCGCCACCCTTTCACAGGTGTATTCACTTAAAGCTATTTCTGTCAAAGGAAGCACTTTCCAATTTTGGCCAAATTTAGTCTTTCAAAATAAAAAGTCCACTCTGGATATATGGATAAGTATCAATTTAAAACTTTTCACTACTAATCTCTTTCTACACTTTCTTTCCAATTTCTAGAATATTAAAACTCATATGTTGTAACAGTTATGTCAGTGGAAATCCCCTTATTTTATAATAATGAAAGAGAAGGAATCCCATGAAGCCAAAAGATTAGCATGAATAAGGGCATTTCACTTTTATTATAAATCTTAAAGTTTATTGACAACACACAATTGACATAATATCCCATTATAATCTAAGGTCATGGAATATATATTCTTTTTATCTTCTCTGCCCTCAGGGAATTTCAGTTTTATTAGAATCTTTTAGGTGTACTCATATTTCATATGACTTTAAGAAATGATAGAAGGTAATTAAGTTAAAGCCAATTTCTTTGTAGTTTTTATAAACTACATATCAAGTAACTTAAATATCTCAAAGAATATGTCTGATGAAAAAAATTAGAATATCCTGGAAGAATTTGTTCTGGGGAAGCTCTAACCTTCTAATAAGAGAGAAAGGGAACATTTGTCAACTTCAGAAGACATGAGGATTTGGCTGTTCGGAAATACAGAATTTTTGGTAACTCTCATCCAGAGTTTGAATAGACATTGAATATTTTCTTTATTCTCATGGATAAAAAATGAAAATATAAAGAATTAATTTTGCTTTGGAGGTTCACACCATTAGGGCATAGTGGCAAAAATTGATAAATTCTAAAGCAACCCCAAAAGGTATAGTTTCAGTTATAAATTATAAAAGTTAAAAGAACATAATGAAGGCTGTTTTTCTGAAGTGCAGAATGGATTTTGTTGTATGTATATTACATCATCTCAACTCCAATCAATGGAAAATACCATCATAATTCAAGAGGAGAAAATGGTACATGTTCCTCAGTCTATTCAATCCCATTCTATAGCAATATTAAATAGGAAGTTTTTTAATTGCTTAAGGTTTTTATGTGTTTTCTTTTTCATCTGGACATGCATTTGATATAGCATATCTTCCCTTATCTGTGGTTGTCGCTTTCTGAGACCTCAAGTAAATGTCTGAAGCCACAAATAGAATGAAGCTGTAGGACAGGCCCAGGCCCTTTTTAGAGGGTAGAAAATGCTGCCTCTGTGTGGCTATGATCAGCAGTTTTCAAGCAACTTTCTGGCTTGAAGCTGATGGTTTGTGTTGTTGACGCCTGCCTCTGTGTAGGCAACATTGTCCTTCCTAGTCCAAGTTGCCATGCCTACCCAGACTCCCCTATTAGCCCACAAGACCAAACCCCTAGCAACAAGCCCAGTATCCAATCAGTCAAGTATCGACCCTCACGAGGGTGGAGATGAGACCCCTACTCAATAAAACAGGATGGCCACTGCAGACACAGTGGTGTCTCAGCTCTGACTGCCCCTACTCCTTCCCCAGAATGGCTTTGTACAGCTTCTTCTTGCAATACCCACAATAAAATTACTTTCACTTTGCACTGGTCTTCTCTGACTCCTCTTCCTTTGTCTACATCAGAGAAACAGACAGACAGACAGATAGACAAGTCTAGCTTGGGTGAATCTGGGGACCCCTACAGCCCAGACCTACCAGATGTAACAAACCCCTATATTATACTATGTTTTTCCCTATACTTATACGATAATTTTCTCTTTTTTTTCATTTTTTCATCTAAAGGAAGCAATTCATTACTTCTCTTTACAATATCCACATTGCCAGCACCTCTACTTTTGCACGTCGGGGCCTTTATGAAATAAAATAAGGATTATTTAAACGGAAACACTGTGAAAGTTCATTCTGATAATGAGACGGCTACAAAGTAACCAATGACCACATAGTACATAGTATGCCTACCCTATACAAAGTGACAATTCACTTCCCAGGACAAGTAGAGGAGAATGGCAAGAGATTTTACCATGCCACTGAGAACAATATGTAATTTAAAACTTGAGAATTATTTCTGAATTTTCAATTTAATATTTTCAGACCACAACTAGCTGCAATAACCTCAATACCTAGTGAGTGAACCTGAGATAAGGAGGGACTGATGCATATGTACTGAGTATCCACCAAATGGTGCCATGTGGGCAGTATCTGGATCTCACTCATGAAAGATGAGTCCCAATCCACAACCTAGGCCCAGTATTCATAGACAGCAAGATGTAATCTATTGGAGAGCTGAGTGCCTAGAAAAGATGACCAAGGAAAAGAGATGAACTCTGTGTCTGGACCATGTCACTAGAGTCTTGATAGAAAACATGCTTGAAGTATGCTTTAAGCCATGAAAGGATTTCACAGTAAAAAGAATGCAGAAGAAAATCCTAGCTCAGTTGAATCAGCACAGTTGCAGATTCAGCAGTACATGAGTGAGGTCATTTTGTACTTACATCAGAAAAGTTAATGTGGCCCTGACCTTGAGGAATATCCTGTATCTTCAGAGAAGCGTTCCTTTCCAAAGTCTTATTTTTCAATCCTTTGAGCCAAGACATTATTTAAGTAGATGGATAGATACATACATGAATTAACATATGATATAGAGACAAATTGAAGCATAGTAGGAGAGAATAATTTTCTACATTTTAAAGAGATAATCTCTGGCTACTTGAATATTCATGTGAGACTTCAATCTAATCTGAAGCAGCACTGCCTCTTTGTGGCTGAATAAGGAGATTACAATCTCCTGTGAACAATTGCCTGTGACTTCATTTTAATCAGTGCATTTTATTGTATTCATTTCTTCAATTTTGTACTTGTTTGTGTTTGTGATACATAATAAATATATTTATTGTGGGGTGTTTGTACATATACATATCATATCTTGATCCTTTTTACTTCTCCTTGTCCTCCATATCCAGACTAACACCTTTCTTTTTTTTTTTTTTGGTACTGGGGATTGAACTTGGGTCCTTGTGCTTGCACAGCAGGCAGCAAAGCCACTGAGCTAAATCCTCAGCCCACACCTTTCTTTTATTTTCTTCTTTAAATTATTTATAGTTTGGGTTTCTCATGTAAAAGAAACCATGTGATATATAACCTGTAACCGGTTTATTTCACTGAGCATTATGAACTCAAGATGAAACAATTTTCCTACAAATGACTCAAATTGATCCTTTATGGCTGAGTAGTACTCCACTGTGCATATATATAATATTTTCTTTACCCGTTCACCTGATGATGGGCATGTAAACTGCTTCTGTTCAGCAACCCCTGCATCACTGGAGTAAGTAGTGGCTGAATCTTCTTGGACCAATAATTACTTTAGATGAAAGGAGATTTTGCCCTGTTGAGGTCAGCTAGAAACATTTGCTGCCTTCCACAGAAGTGTTTCTCAGTGGGGTCTGGAGGAATTGCTTAGGGTGTTAGATATACCAGGAAAAGGGAGCGCTACCGAAATGTGACATATGGGACTCACTTGCCCTGTGGGCTCTTCAGAAGCACATGCTGGACCTCAGGCTGAGTTACTGCTGACTCCATGTGTTTTCCTTCCTCCCTTATCCAGGTCAGATGAAGGTGAGGCTTTCACACTGAAATGCTCATGCCCTTACATGGTCTCTAAATTAGACAGCCAGAACACTCAATAGTCATCTTTTTTTACTTTCACACACAATGGTTGTGTCGTGGTATCTTACTGTAGTTTTTACTTGCATTTTTCTCATGAATGTGATGTAAAACATGCATCAACAAACTTTTTCCAGAGAGTGTCGAATAATTAACACTGAATTTTGAACTTTGAAGGTCTTCAGTCTTTATTGCAACTCTCATCTCTGCCATGCAGCATGCAAAAAGCCCTTGATAAACAAATGGCACTGCTTTAATTGAACTTTATAAAAATAGTTGAATGGCTGGATTTGGCTCATAGGCCATATTTGTTGAACCTCAAGGAAGAGCATCTTTTCATGTTTATGTATTTTCTTTTATAAAAACTATGCTCTAGTATTTTGTTCATTTTTAAATTCATTATCTTTTATTGAGTTGTAAGAGCTCTTTTACGTATACATATATATATATACCTCCTTTGAACAACATGTGTATTTCAAAGTTTCTCCTACTTATTGGGTTGCTTTTTTATATTATTAAATATGTCCATGACCTCTGTCCAGAAAAGTTCAAAGCATTGCTTATAAAAATCAAAGAAAGTTTAATAAATGGAAACATATGTTAATGAATGAGAAGACTTGATAGCTTTAAAATTCCCAAATTCTTCCATAAATTCAATGAACAGTCAGTCAAAATTCTAATTCTTCATATAAATTGTAGAAATAACTCTATAATTATACGGAAAATAAAAGATGTTAAAATAATCCAAACTTTTTTAAATTAACAAGATTGGAGAATTCGATCTATAAACTTATTGTATAGTACAGTAATCCAAAGAGTTTGATATTCGTGAAAAGAAGAGATATGTTATGGAACTACTATATCAAAGTAGAAAAAGTTATTACAAAAATAGATTCAGATATACATACATGTTCAATTCATTTTTAAGAAATATGCAAAATAATTCAATAAGAGAAAAATAAGTGTTTTCAAGAAATGGTGCTGATCATCTGATGTATCTATCGGCAATGCCTCTGGGGCTTTTTATTACTCTTAATGACCATTCCATTATTCTGTGATTTGAGAGTAATAAATAAAGATTTCTGAGAAATGAGATTTTTTTTGTTTCTTCTGCTTTTTTATTGGTGATACATATTAATGGGTAATTTTGAAATATTTGTACATGCTCATAATAATCATTTTAATCCTTCTTTCACCCATTACCCTCTCTCCCCCAAGTTTCACATTCTGAGGAGTTCCACTACATATTACATTTTCTGCACATATCCATACCCTTTATTACTGGCCTTCCACCCCTCCCTATTTCCTTTCTCTTGTCTAATAAAAAATAAACTCCTGTCTACTTTCTTGTCATTCTTTTAGATTCCACATATTAAAATATTTGACTCTTGTCTCTCTGTATCTAGCTTATTTCGCTCAAAGTGATGGTCTCCAGTCCACCCATTTTCCTGAAAATGACAGAATTTCATTCTTCCTTAGGACTGAATGATGCTCCATTGTGTATATAATACCACATTTTCTTTATTCAGCTGTTGATGGGCACTTATACTGGTTCCATATCTTGATCATTGTGAATTGTGCTGCAATCAACATGGGTATGCACATATTCCTACAGTGTGCTGACTTTAATATACTCAGACCTATATTATGGAGCAGTATTGCTGGATCCAGTGGTAGCTCTATTTTTTTCTTTTTGAGGAACCTCCATACTGATTATGCTGATTTCCATAGTGGCTGTATTAATGTATATTCTCAGCAGGAATCCTGCATCTTCACCAGAATTTATTGCTGTTTGTATTTTTGATGATGTATGTTCTGACTGCAGAGAGATGGAATCATCATATTTTCAATTTATATTTCTTTATTGTCAAAGATGTTGAACATTTTTTTAATGAGTAAGTTTATTTTATTTTTTTTTCTTAAATTCTTTTATTGGTA
>NW_004624825.1:8181034-8210744 GCF_000247695.1 Heterocephalus glaber | reverse complement strand
CTTCACTGCAATCCTGTCTTCTATATCTGATATTCTATCTTCAGATTCTCTTAATCTGCTCTGCATGCTTTCAATGGAGTTTTTAATCTCCTGAATATCTGTTTGAATCTGTTTCGTGGATTCCATTTCTTTCTTATGTTTGGAGATCATGGTTTCTAGCATGTTTCTGAGCTCATCTATTTTTTTTTTTATCAGTTTCTGTTCTAGAGCCTCTAATCATGTCTTTCACTCTGCTCACCATCTCTCTAGTTATCTGGAAGATTATTTCTGCTTTGAATTTTTCTAAAGCCTCATTCTTCTGTTTTGTTACTTCCTGTGCTATCAGTTCAGGGTGTCCAGGTGGTTGATTATCAGATTTTGCACCTCATTTCCCCCAGAAATTGCCTTTTGTGGGATGGAAGTCTGGGTTTGTGACTTGCTTAAATACCTTCTCATTTTTGTTTTTGGTACTGTCCCTGGTTTAGTTCCTGGGTTGATATTATGAAGTTGTCATGTTCCTATTGGCCATTTGTACTTCTGCATTTGAGAGGTATCTGTTGAGTTCTTTTTCTCATTTGTTTATGGAACTATTTGATTTTTTGATGTTAAGTTTTTGAGTTGTTTATGTATCCTAGATATAAATCCTGTGTTGGTTGAATATCTGGTGAAGATTTCCTTCCATTCTGTAGGTTATGTCTTCACTTTGTTAGCTTCCTTTGCTGTGCAGAAATTGTAAAATGCGATTTAATCCTGTTTATTTCTTCTCACTATTATTTTCAGCGCTATCAGTACCTTACTCAGGAAGTCGTTGTCTGTGCCCTTGGCTTCCAGTGTTTCCCCTGTATTATCTGTCAGCACTTTCAAAGTTTGAGGTCTTATGCCTAGGTCTTCAATCCATTTTGAATTGATTTTTGTACAGCTGAGACATAGAGGTCTAGTTTCAGCTTTCTACAGGTAGATATCCTGTTTCCTAGCATGAATTGCTAGACTGTCTTTCATCCAAAGTATATTCTTGACTCTTCATGTAGGACCAGATGGCTGAAGTTGTGTGGCTTTGTTTGTGTTCTCTACTCTATTCAACTCATTACATGTCTCTTTTTGTGCCAATACCATGTTGCTTTTGTTAATATAGCTCTATAATGTAATTTGAAACCAGGTATTATGATGCCTCCTCGCTCTTTTTGCTTAGGATTGCATTGGATATTCTGGGTCATTTATATTTCTATATGAATTTTAGGATTTTGCCTAATTGTGTAAAAAACAGCACTGGTATTTTGATTAGAATTGCAATGAATCTGTGAATTGTTTTTGGTAACATGACCATTTTTATAATATTAATTTTGCAAATCCATGAACATTGAAGGTTTTTCCTTTTTCTGGTATCTTCTTCAATTTTCCTTTTCTATGTTCTGAAATTTTTATTCTAGAGGTTTTCAGCCATTGTTTTTAAAGTTTTCCATTATTATATTTTAATGGACTCATAATACTTATATATATTTATGAGATACAGTATGACATTTCATTATATGTATAAAATGTGTAATAATCAAATCAGGATAAAATGTATAGTAATCATTTCTTCAGAAATATATCATTTTTTATACTCTCTATCAATTATTTTGACATATTTAATTGTTACCATATTTATCTGAATGTGTTATAGAATATTAGAACTGCACTCTATTTTTTAACCTTCCTGTTTCCATGTTCCCTCTCCTTTATCCCAGACTCTGAAAACAAATATTCTATTCTCTACTACTTTGAGATCAACTTTATCTATTGATCTTCAGCTATTATCTAGCTATAAATTCATCTATTTGATTTGAACTATTTTTTAAAACATGTAAATATTTAATGAAGTAAAGTTAGTCTGTAGAAGATACCAAAGTGGTTTACAGTAATAGAATTGAATCCAATTTTGTTTATAAAATGACCTATACTATACATAGAAAACGTTTTAACATAGATTTTTATTGGATGGTAGAATATAGGTGAGTTTTACATTTTTCAATAATGAACATGTGTCATCATGCAATTAAAAATCCAGTACCCTTTAATAAAATACAAGTACATATTCTTTCAACACTTCCTCACTAACTCGTTTCTTTTCCCATTTTTCCACCAAAGTTTTTTTTCATTAAACCTCTTGGGTTTTTATTAGTGTATGTAACTATTTCATTTTATGTTATGTTTTTAATTGTTTTTCTACGGGTTACATTGTGCCTACTGTGTAATCTTTCACAGTCTATTTAATATTATTTGGCTAATTCAAGAAAAATATATAAAACTGTGTAGGTTACTTTCCCTCTTCTTTTTATGTTATACTTGTCAGTCAGTTATTTTCCATATTCAGACTTTGAAAACCTCAGCAGACAATATTATATCTGTTGATTTTAATAGTCATATGCATTTTAAGTAAGTCAAGAAAATAAAATTGTGAATAATGTTTCAATGAGTGAAAGGAGTGTGGATATCTAATGGTGATCCTAATTTCAATCTTTTTAAATATATACCCAGACATTTGTACGTACCATATGATAGCTACATTTTTAAATTATTTGGGGGAAGCTTCTTAATGATTTTTATAGCAGCTACACCATTTTAAATTCCCAGAAGAGCATGTAAGAATTACAATTTCACCATAGCCTCAGCAACACTTTTTAAAAAATATATAATATTTTATATTATTCCTTTATCAGATTTCCACTTTGCAAACATTTTCCACTATTTTCATAAGTTACTGCTTTGTTATGCAGAGGCTTTTTAGTTTGATGCAGTTAACTTATCTACTTTTGCTTTTGTTGATTTTATTTTTGATGTCATATCCAAAAAACATTTCCAAGATCAGTGTCATAAAGGTACTCTTCTATATTTCTTCTAGTTTCATGGTTCCAGGTTTTATGTTTGTCTTTAATTCATTTTGAGTTGATTTTTTGGAATGGTGTAATATAAGTGTTCCATTTCATTATCCTAGGTACATTGTTCTAAATATCCAAGATAAAGGAACAACCCAAAAATCTACCAACAGTTGATTAAGAATAAAGTATGTTAATAGAATTGGATATTATCCAGTCCTAAAAAGGACACTCTGCTATTTATGATGACATGAATGCAACTGGAGGACATTATATAAAGTGAAAAAAGAGACAAATACTGCATGGTTCCATGTACAAAAGTATCTGAAAATATTCAAAATGATAGAAGCAGAGAATACAATGGTGGTTTCCAGGGTTGAGGATGAGGAGGGACACATGGAGGGTTACTGCCCAATGGGTATAAAGTTTTAGTTGTACAACAATAATTTCTAGAGCTCTTCTGTGTAACACAATGCTTACCGTTAACAACACAGTATTGTACACTTAAAAAGTGTTTAAAAAATAGAACACAGGTTAAGTGCACTTACAACAGCTGAACCAAAAAAAAAAAAAAAAAAAGAAAGAAAAGAAAAGAAAAAAACACAAGAAACATATGGTGGACACTGTCCATTTCCTTGATTGTGATGTTGGTTACAAGGGTGAATACATATGTCCATCATCAGATTGTATCTATCAAATATGAGTAGCTTTTATACAACAATTCTACCTCAATACGCTTTTTAAAAAGAATTAAAATAATTTATGGTGTTTTATATTTATTATTTCTGTTGTTCTTTCATTATTCTTGGAGTTGCAAATTTTCCTTGTGTTTCATTTTTCTTCAGCTTAAACAATTTCTTTCTTTCTTCCTTTTTTTAATTCATTAAATTTATTGATACATTTTAGGTATGCAATATGATGACATTCATCATTGGAAATTTGTACCTTTGTATAATATATCTTGGTTCTTATTTTTTCCCCCATTCCCATGGTCTCCCTTCAACTCCTCTACCCGGCCCTATTTACAAAGACTTTGTTTCCGTTTTTCCCTTTTCTCATATTTATTCCTTTCCCTTCTTTCCTTTCCCCTGCTCCTCCCACTTCCTCTTCCCCTTTAGACCTTTCCTTCCTATTTCACATTATCTATTATATATTTTGATTCTTATTTACATTTTCAGTTTCTCACAACAGAGAAACTACTCAGTATTTACATAACTATCTCCTATTTATTTCACTTAAGAGCATGGCCTCAGTGTGCATCCATTTAGCTATAAATGTCTCTAGTTTCTCATTCTTTATGGCTGAGTAATACTCCATTTTATAAAAAACCACATCTTGTTTATCCAGTCTCCAGTTAGTGGGCAATTGGGCTGTTTCCAAGTTTTAGCTATTACAAATTGTGCTGCTATAAACATGGGTACATATATATCACTGTCGTATGATTCCTTTAATTCTTGTGGGAAAACACCCAGCAGGTGTTGTTGGGTCAAATGGAACCTCTAATTCTAGTTTTTTGAGGTATGTCCATACTGATTTCCACAATGGTTGCACCAGTGTACACTCCCACCAACAGTGCAGAAAGGTTCCTTTTTTCCAACAACCCCTCCAGCATTTGTTATTGCTTGATTTCTTGATAGCAGTGATTCTTTCTGGAGTGAGGTGGAATCTCAGTGTTTTCTTTTCCGTTTGCATCTCTCAAATGACCAGTGATGTTGAACATTTTTTGAAATGTTTATTTGCTATTTCTACTTTGTCTGAGAAATGTCTGTTCATTTCAGATGCCCATTTTTGGATTAGGTCTTTAAATTTGGGCCGTCTGATTTTTTAAGTTCTTTATATATTCTACATTGTGAACCTTTTTCTGAGGAATGGCTGGTAAAATATTTTCCCACATTGTGGGTTGTCTTCACTCTGTTAGTGGTTTCTCTTGCTGTCCAGAAGCTTTTTAAAAAGAGGAGATTGTAGTTGTTGATTCATTGTGCTAGTTCACATATGACTGAGGTTTTGTTCATGAAATTTTTACCTACAGCAGTGTATTTAAGAGTTCTACCTAACCTCTCTTCCAGCTGGTTTAGTATTTCTGTTTTAATAATTAGATCTTTGATCCATTTTGATTTTAGTTTAGTGCATGGTGAGAGATATAGGTCTAGTTTTAATCTTTGGCAAGTTGAAATCCAGTTTTTCCAGCACCATTTATTAAAGAGGCTATCTTTGATCCAGTGAGGATGTTTGGGTTCTTTGTCAAAGATGAGGTGGCTGAGTGTATCTGAAGTTGTTTTTGCATCTTCTAATTGGTTCACTGATTCTGAGGTCTGTTTCTTTGCCAGTACTATGCTGTTTTCATCACAGTAGCTTTGTAGTATAATTTCAAGTTGGGGATTGTGATACCCTCTGCCTTGTCTTTGTTGCCTAGAATTGCTTTTGCTATTCTAGATCTCTTCTTGTTCCAAATGAATTTTTAGATTGTTTTCTTAAGCTCTGTGAAGTATGCTGTTGGAATTTCAATTGGAATGGCATTGAATCTATATAACAGTTTTGGAAGTATGGCCATTTTCACTATATTGGTTCTTCCTACCCAGAAGCAACAGTTTTCTTTCCATTTTGTAATATCCTCTTCAATCTCTTTTTTCAAAGTGCTATAGTTTTCAGAGTAGAGGTCTTTGATTTCTTTCATTTGATTGATTCCTAGGTATCTAATTTTTTGGATGCTATTGTGAAAGCAGTTGTTTCTCCATTTCCTGTCTTACTGAGTCCATTGTTCATGTAGAGGAAAGCTATTGATTTTTGTGCATTGACCTTGAATCCAGCTACTTTACTGAATTTGATTATTAAGTCTAGAAGACTTTTGGTGGAGTTCTTGGGGTCTTTTGTATAGAGTATCATGTCATCTGCAAATTATGGCAATTTAACTTCTTAATTTCCTATCTTTATTCCTTTTATTTCTTTCTCTTGTCTAGTTGCTGTGGCTAATGTTTCCAGAACTATATTGAAGAGGAGAAGTGATAGTGGACATCCTTGTCTTGTTCCTGATTTTACCATGAAGGATTTCAGTTTTTGATCATTTAGTATGATATTGGCTGTTGGTTTTTCATAGATGGCTTTTATCAGATTGAGATTCCAGTTTTTTGTAGGATTTTTATCATGAGTGGGTGCCTTCTTTATTTCTTTTAGAACAAGTTTACTCATAATGAATTCTCTCTTAATTTCTCTTTATTTGAAAATTTCTTAACTTTATTATAATTATTATAGGACATTTTCAGTACATACAGAACTCATGGTGGACAGCTCTTTGTTTCTGTCAGCTTTTTAAAAGTGAAATAGGAGGCAGATCATGACTCATAGGGCATTATATGGACTTTGGTTTTATTCTGAGAGAAACTGGAAGCTATTGCAAAAATTTTATGAGGGGAGTGACTTTACTGGCACTTCAAGGCCTGCTGTATTAAGGATGAAGTGTTGGGGAACAAGCACAGAGACTATTTAAAAGGTTATCACAGTTCAACCCAGGATGTGGCAGTAGCTCGATCATGGGTTAATTTGTAGGTAAGGACTACTGGATAATTTGATGGTTAGATGATAGTAGTGAGGGGAAAAATGAATCAAAAATAATTCTGAGATTACAGCTAGAGATCCTGAATGGAGTTGCTAAGCAACAGGTAGTAGAAGGAACATTATGGAGGTGAATGGGAAAAGTCAGGAGTTCAGTGTTGGTTACACAAAATTAGTGCCCTGACCTAGAATCTAGTGTCTTTACCCAGACAGAACATCCACATGAGTTTTTCTGTTCTTTGTCTTGTCTGATATGACTCAGTAGTGAAAGAACTTGAAGAAGTTTTGATTCTTTGCAGGAGTCAAACATTTCCCATGTCTCTGCTGCTCCACCTGCTCACTTTCATCAAGTGATACAACTTTCTAAAAACAGGTCAGGTTTGCCCTTGAGTTTCAGAGAGTCCTGTATTTCTGGAGGTTTGTGTTAGGTTTCCCCTGCAGTTTCAGGCACTGTGCCACTCACAGCACAGAAGTACATGGCTGCATCACTCCATTGGACTGAGGCTTTCTCCAGGTGAAAGGAGGTTTCACTCTTCTTAAACTCAGCCTTGAAACCTCTGATGCCTGTAACCAGGGATGGCCCTGCTACGTATTTGAGGAGAAGTTGGAAGCCTCGGCCAGGGTGCTGGACATACCAGAAGAGAGAAACTGTTGCACCATAGGTATAGTTGCACTTCAGCAGCAGAGGAGCTCTTTCAGAGACAGTGACATGGTGGTCAGGCTGGGCCACTGACTGGGCTCTGCTTCCTCCTGCAACATCAAGTCTGCATCAGTGAGACCCGGACTGACCTACCTGTAATGACCCAGTGTCTCTCTTCAGGTTCATTTCTTCGTGGAGGTAGGAACAGGAAATACACCATTACTTACTCAGGGTGAAAGGCATTCCAAGCAGGAGGAGGATCACTGAGAGCATGGCTAGTCTGTAAGGAGGCTGAGAGTGCTAGTCTGGGAGATCTCCCTCTGAAGAAGGAATGTGAATCTGTAATGGGAGAATATGAGATCCAAGAGTTCCTTGTTTAGGCACAACCTAGAGACTAATAGTAAGAGATGCTGTCTTAACAATGACTACTCTGGTATCTGTCCTGCTCAGAACGTGCACTCAGTATGCCAGAAGGTGAAAAGAACCTCCTAAGGACAACAGAATTGTTCTGAAAAGACATTTCTGTCTAGGCAACATTGCCTCCTGGTGGTTGAGTATAGAAACAAATTAAGTCTCAAGGTTTTTGGGCTAAATGGTGAAAATGTTTTCAAGGGTCTGCTTTTTGAGACAGTATTTTATACTCATGAACAAAATAACATTTTTAAGCCATATGAGGTAAATAATATCATGCTCATTTAAAAAATAAGGAAACTGAAGAATGGAAGAAATAATGTAATTTGTCCAAGATCACAGTGAGAGAACTGGGATTTGTCTCACTGATATGAGTTGAGAATCCACGGTATTGGCCAATGGTAACTATTGCAAGTTTTTCACTGTAGAGTTTTAGAGTAGACATTTTCCTTACTTAATGGATGGGGAAAACATGCATTTATAAAGATAGATAAGGACACATTAGTTTCAGGACCTAACACTTCCACTCCAAACTCAGTTCCTTTTCAACTATGTGTAGACCTATTATAAGAGAGAAGGTGCAATTTGACAAAGACAAATAGAGAAAACTCAGAGGAGAATAAAGACTAAAGAAACTCTTTATGAGACCAAAACACTGTAGGGATGACAAAAGGAGGAAGGACTAAAGAAACCTCAGCATAGTTTAGAAAGTAAAGTAGCAATTCTGAAGTGGCTTGGGTTCTCATAAAAGAAAAGGAGTTCTAAGAAGAAATGAATGATCAACAGAGCAAATGCTAAAGAATTGTCTAACAGAAAGATTACTTTTCAATATCTGCTGATATTTTAACAGCACAAAGATCATGATTTGATCTCTTCAAAGTATAATTGAATGAGCCAAAGAGATGAAACAAAGAAAAAAAATTTAAATAGTTTTAGGGATTTGGGGATTATATAAAGAGCAAGAAAAGTATATGGTGTCAAATAGATGAAGATTTTAAACACTTGGGAAATATTTATATGCTTTTGGAAAGAAACTATAAGACATGGTTCAGAGTTCAGAGAAGACAGATAGAACTGAAATATGATCACAGACCAAAAGATCAAGTTTTGGTAGGAGGAACAGATACTTCTAGTTTTATTGAAATAAAAAAGGAAAGGATCTGTTTATATTTAAATAATTCTTTGGGGTATGAGGGAAGAAGTTTGACTCATCTATCATTTTCTAATGGAATTTGTTATTTCTTGTAAATAGAGTTAAGTGTCTCCCAAAAGACTGACTGGAAATGACTCTGGGTTAGGAATTTTGAGTTAATGTGAGAAATTGTGAAATAGCCCCTTTAAGAAATGGCAGTGACAAATGATTAAAGAGAAAACAAGTACTTGCCTGGCAACACTATAAATCTAGTTAATGTTGATGGTAATGCGTTTCAATAACACCAGCCTAGGTAACTCCATGATTATTTTGAACCAGGTTTATCAGACAAGGTATATATTATAAAGAAGATATTTATGAATGATTTGAAATTAATACAATCACTCCTATGACACAGAATTGGAATAAGGATAATGTGCTTAATGACAGAATATTAAAAGCAAAAAGCTAAGGAATTAAGTTGTTAGTAAGACTATAGAAGAAAATAAGATAACAATACAGGGATCTGGGATGTAGCAGTAGCTAGATCATGGGTTAATTTGTAAGGAAAGGACTACTAGATATCTTGGTGAATCAGATGTGATATATAACTGATAATATATACTCAAATATAAGTGCAGTGTAAGGATTTTCATATGAGAATATAAGTATGTGTGGATTTAGACTGGATGTAAGATTTTAGGTAGAGCAGCATCTGATTGGAGAATTATCACAAGATCTTTCTGGAGTGTGAGAATGGAAGTTAATGGCCAAGGGGATTCTAACTAATGATCTTTAAAATTTCTGAGTTCAGGCTTTATTTCTAAATGGCCCAGGCCAATATTTAAGTCGCATGGTATTCAGTTTAAACTGGAAACTCCTGAGGTTTGTTAAACCCTTCAATATATAAAGTGTGTTGGCTGTTTGGGAAGATGATAATACCAAAAAAGTAGGGGGAAATAAGGTCAAAATCTCAAAGCTACAGAGATTTTACCTGTAACAAAATGTATAAATTTGCTATCTATAAATCCATGTTTTGTCCTAGCTGTGGAAGAATAAGGAGAACAAGGGAAAGAAAATTGCCCCACACAGAGAATTCCATTTCAGTTGAGACATATGGAAGGAATCCTCACAAAAGGTATTAAATGTGACTTTTTTCAATACTGGTGCTCAAACAGGGCCTCACACATGCTAGGAAAGCACTGTACCACTGAACTATATGCCAATATTTTGCTTTAGATAAAATGTGAATTTCGAAGCCAGGATTAAAAACTTTCATAGGAGAACAAGAGACAGGTCAGTTTTGAAAATAAAAGAACAGAAACAGATCCCCTGATGAATGATTATTCTCAGGAAGGAGTTAATCCTGTAGGACTAAAAGTGCATCCCAAAGTCCTAGTATGGAGAAACATGGTGCAGTAAAGTTATTAGTGATGAAATTTCCTTGCAGAGGTTGTAAATATCAACAAGTTTTAGGCTTTCTGGAAAGGCACAGCTCTTCTCCCAGAAAACATGGGAAAATGTCTTCAAATGTTTCTATTTGCAGATAGAAGCACTAAAGGAAAAGATACACCTACATCACATTGAAACCCCAGGCAGCAGAGGGCTATCACTGCACTCACTGCCTAAGACATAGTGCCTGACTCTGCAGTGGAGGCTTTGGGATACTTACTTAGGCTGACTGTAGATCTCCTTTCTTGCTTTGATATCTGTTCATAATTTGGTATTGATACCTCCACTCTTTTTCCTGAACAGCCACTTTCTTCTCTTCCTTTCTTGTCTAATACGACATCCAAGTCACTCCAAAGTTGTTTTTTAAATGTCATCAATACACACACTTCTCTTTCTCTCTTCCATTTTATCAGCCTGAAAACTCACTATACTTAAGACTCCTCCACTGTTATGCAAAATTAGAAGCATATCCTTAACTCTGGAGTTAAATCAATAATGTCCAGACTGTTGGTTCACAAACTGTATTAACATAATATGCTCAACGCTAGGGAGCCCTTTATCATTTAAAGCTATAACAAACAGGTTTTTTTTCCATACAAATGGTGCGTTGTCTTCTTTCTTATTTAGAGAATCCTGTTTTCTTTTAGTTAGTAATGTCCTTGATAAAATATGTATTTTCTTCACACATATTTCTACAAATTTCAATTATCATGTATCCTGTTCTGAATAATGTTAGTATCATCATTTTCTATTCAATATGTTTTCAACTTTCTTAATAGTTAACTTAACAACTATTAACAATTAACTTGACAACTTAAGAGTTGTTCTTAATAGTTCATTGTTAAGCTCCTTCATACCATATATTTATTTGTATCCCAGATATAGGAAAACAGAGGTTATCACATTTCTTATCAATGGTGCTTTAATAGAGGACCAACACCTGACCATAGTCTAAACTTGTGTTTTATAAGAGATGCATTCTTTCTTAAATAGCTCAAAAACAAGAAAGAAAAACTACTAGGAAAATACCTGAAATTTTACTTTTAGCTCACATATTACTTTTTAACTAATATTAAACCACTGCTTCATTTTAAAGCTTTTATTGATGTGTAATATACATATAAGAATATAAATACATAAATGTTCAGCTTGACAAGTGTTCACAGAGTGAGCACATCCTTGTAGCCAGCATCCAGATTAAGAAATAAGACATTACTAGCCCTTCGGAGACCCTTCTAAGAGCTCTTCATGGTAGCCTATACCATGGGCAACATTGTTCTGACTTCTAACAATATAGATTAGCTATGTCTCCTTTTATATTTTATAGAAATGGGTGTTTATTCAGCCAGTTGTATATCTTCTCTTATAGAGATCCTGCTTAAACCATTTGCCCTTCCTACTATTTTGTTTTCTTACTGGTTTGAAGGAGGTCTCCTTTTAAAAATCAAAACAGGCCCTTTGACAATGGCATACGCTGCAAATATATTCTGCTTACCAGTTAGCTTTTTAAATCCATAAACTCTACTTTTGTGTTAATTTTAATGTAGTTCAATGTTGATATTTAAGACTTTTTGTATTTTGTTTAAGAAATAATTATCTAATAAAAAGTAATGGAAAATTATACTTTCTTCCAGCAGATTTATATTTTATTCTTATGCTCATATCTGCTCTCTAAACCGCTGCTTGCATATGGTGTCAGCTGAAGGCCATTATACACATTTTCCATATGACAAAGTATGGAGTGCCATTTACTGAGCATCCCATTGCTTAGCCTTGATAAACAGTTTACATGTTCTGCAATTTGGATTTTAATACTACTTCAATACTAACCTTCATCACAATATTTTTATTAGTTATCTATTGTCATCTTATTCTGCTAGCTTTCATTTAAGTCTTTTCTCTATTTTCAGGTTTTCATTTTATGTTTGACAGCTACCACTTATTTCATTTTAATGATGACAGACAGATTTCTAAACTCTTATTCTAGAAAGTAAAATAAATTATTTTCAGAAGTTTTCCCTTCTCTATGCCCAGGTTGAATTCTTTCTTGTATTCCTTATCTGTACACTTGTATGTTTTTTTCTCACAAAATCATTTTTTATGTACTTCTAGTGGCAAGTTAAAAGTCAACAATGTGTTGTCTGGTTCATGGAATTCTGAGAGAACAAATTAGATATCTCCTTTGGAGTTACTCATTTTAATTAGCCTTTCAAATATGCTTAAAAGTTAGCATTCTTAATATATTAGAATACTCAATATGTACTTTTACCAAGGTTATTATTAGTGGGAAGTTAAAATAAAAAGAAAAAACCTACCATTATTGTTCTGTGTTCTCAATTCTTGCTAATTTTCTTGTGCCCTTTTACTACTTAGTGAGTGCAGAAACAGATTTACTAATGGAAAAATCTAATGGTGGAAAGGGTGGTAAGATCACAGTTCTGTAAAAACTAGTCATTAATTGTGCAATTTATAAAGATGAATTTTGTAAAATATTTTAAAGCAGAAAACATTAAATGAAAGGACAGATTTTTTTTTTTAATGGTAAAGGATTATTTCTGAACAGAAATACAGGGATGAAAAGACAGGAAAATAAGGAAAGTCATTTTTTTTAAATTCTGTTCAATACTGGGTAGGCAGACACTATTTCCTGTTGGCACAGATTGCTGAGCAGTCATAGGTGCCCTTTGAGCACTATACTAACACTGCCTAGAAACTTCACAAGAAAAAAATAAATGTAAGTTCTTCTATTTTTCAAATATTTCATCAATGGAAAAATACCTGACACACAATTTAAATGCAGAGAGGTTTTCAGAGGACTCAGTCTATGGTCGTTTGGCTCTAATGCAGAATGGCATGTTGAAAGGGCATGGTGGAGAAACACTGCTCTCACCAAGGCAACTGGATGCAGAAAGGGAGGGGAGGAGCCAGAATCCAGAATACACTTTTCTAGGCCATGGTCTTAATGATCCACCTTCAATCAGGCCTGACCTCCTAAGAGCACATTCAGCTACTAAATTCATCTACTGACAAATTCACTGATGGGTATATCATCCTGATGATCCAATTACCTTCTAAAAAATGAGAATTTTGGGAACATTTTAGATCTGAGTC
Organism: Heterocephalus glaber; assembly: GCF_000247695.1. Next base: position 8,197,615 of record NW_004624825.1, on the reverse strand, counting down.
ATAATATTCTGACTCTGCCCTTTAAATGGCTCATGTCCATCTTATTATGCAAGAATGCATTTAGTCCATTCCTAAGAGTTGCTAAATTCTTAACAGGTTCAGCATTGCTAAAAAGTTCAAGTCCAAAGTCTTCTCTGAGACTCAAGGTAAACTTTTAGTTGTGAGCCCCTGTAAAATAAAAAAATATTCCCATTCCATAAGGAAGGTAATAGAATAATATAGGTAGAAATCAGACCAAAACAAGATCAAAATCTCACTAAATCCTATAGTTCCATGTCCAGCACCTAGGGCTGATTGTAGTGAGATGTAAATTCCAAAGGACTTGGGAGCTTGACTCCTATGTTCTGGCGAAGCAGTTGCACCCCACATGGCCTATCTCTTGGGGGTAGCTCCATTCATTCCCCACAGGTTTCCTAAGCAGAAGTTCCACATTTTCAGTACCTCTAACTTTGTTTCATGCTCACAGCTTCATACATTGCCATATCAGAGGCACTCTGCCGGGCCTCACCATAAGACTAAAATCAATTAAGCTGGTTGAAAGTGGACTGAAACCTCTGAAATCATGAGTCAAAATAAAACTTTCCTCCTTGAAGTTGTTTATATCAAGTGTTATGTCACAATGATACAAAGCTGACTAACAGGAGAAGGTGGAAGCAGAGTGCAGACCAAAACAGTTAATAAGAGAAATCAGACACAGTGTTACATTATACAGTAGAGAAACTATAGTCTGCAAAAATTTTTGATGGACTTCAAATTAACTAAGTAGAGTCTAAATATTTCCAGCACATAAAGGTGGCAAATATTTGAGGAAATTGTAATGCTACCTACCCTAATTTGACATTACGCAGTGTATTCATGAATTTAGCTACAGTACTATGGAAAGATATACATATGGATATAGAGATACAGGTATATGTGAATTAAAAATTTGAAAAAGAGTTGTACATTTCTGGCTCAATTGTGTATATGTAAATTTATCTCAATAAAATGTCATTTTTATAGAAAATAATGTCTTTATACCAAAACTCTATAATACTTTGGAAACTTTATAATGGATGGAAAACTTACCAAGTAGTTAAGGTACACTCAAAAATTAACTTAAATATTGCATGTGTGTGTGTTCCCCATGAGCATTTTTCTTTGTGTAGTACATGCTATTTCATTCAATTTTGCAAGTAGTTTAGTACTGCTTTTATTTGCCTTTATTTTAATATATTGAATTAGTTCCAATGTTATCACATTTTCATCATAATGATTTCCAAAGCTACAAAATATTTCATGAAAAAGATATAAAAACTTTACTTGGTTATTCAGCTATGAATATCTTACTTTTAATGTTAGATTCAAGGAGTAAGACGAGAGGTAGGAAGAAAATTAGGAGGTAACCACAATCATTCAAAAGCATGCTAAATACCTATAATAGGACAGTAGCAAGAAGTATAGATATAAAGAAATAGAAATGAGTGGTATTTGAGAGTTCAAATTCATATGGCTTTGATAATCATGGAGTATGTATTGTGCTTTGTTAGCACTCTAGTGTCTACTTGTCATAGGGAATCTGTGTACTGTAATACTTGTGTAGGAAGTGTCCAAAGTTGGCCCCAGTGATATTCATATCCTTGTGTAGTCCTCTTCCAAACTTAGTGTAGTCTTGCTTCATGGCTCACTTTAATAAACAAAATGAAGCAAAACTAACATTGCGGCAATTATTTGCCTAAAAATTAAAATGGCCTAGCAGCTCCACTTGAACACTTTTGGAAACCCTGAGACACTTTGTAAGACAAGCAGCTTCTCTGAGAGAGAGGCCATGAGAAGAAACCACATGCAGGGCCACGGGGACAGAGCTGTGAGAGAGGAGCCCAGTCACCCAGGGGATCAATTGAGCCCAGGTGATCTATAATCATTTTTTCTTGAAAAATAAACTGTAAATACAAACATAGAAGTAGTATATATCAATGAGGTACCAAGTAACGTTTAATACATTTGTACACTGCATAATGCTTAAGTCAGGTTAAACATATTTATCCCTTCAATTATTTATTTATTTATTAGTTCATGAATTCTTTAAAGAGAAACCTTTCAAAATCTTTTCCCCTAGTGCTAAAATATTAAAGAAATTACTTGGGAACCTTTGGTACCATTGAAAGATGCTCTCAGACCCTTTATTTGAAAATTTGTATCTTAACTTCTCAAAATCCACTGCTTCTTCCTGGAATAATTGGAATTCCCTGAGACACCGCTATAGAAGAAAACCAAGAGTGGAATATTAGGAATTAAATCTATTAAACTTCATGTCTCGATGAGTAAATTTCTACACACATTCCTATAGCCATGGGGAAGAGACACATGTCTCTTTGCAGACAGTGTGACTTCAGCTTTTCATAGTTCCTGATCCTAGAGGAGAGGTGAGAAGCTCTTTCTGGATTCTCAGGGCAAGGTTTCAGTACAGGCAGCAGGTGTGGGGGGGGCACTGTGCCACGGCACAGAAATAGGTTCCTACATCTGTTGTCTGGGTGGCTGTGATATGCAGGGAGCTGTCCTTTCTTTTTTCTCCAAATTGGGCTGTCAGCCTTTCTTGCTTTTTCACTTCTCCACTCTTTGTTAGCATCAACAGGAAGACAGGACATCCTCCAGGCTTCTGCTTATACCACTGTAAAGTGCTCGAAGTGCTGGAGGAATTGCAGTACATGGTGAAGTTCTGTCCTACCCAGATGTGATGGAATTGAGGAAATTGCTTTACTTGTTGTCCATTCATTTCTGTACAGAACGATAATGGAAGGCATCATATAAAATGGATTAGATTCCTATTCCCTAAGATAAAATGGTCTTGGTCTTTCCATGTTTTATGCCCATTTTTCTCTTTCCTCCCTTACTCCCATATCCTTCAGTTCTTGTTTATCAAAGAAAAAGAAACAGAAAGTCTATTTCTGCCTTCAGGTAATTTTCTCCTATGTTTGAGCTTCTGGAAACAACCAAGGAGTCTGGAACTCACGTGACAATTGCATCCAGAAGATCAACAGAGGTGTGATGAGCTGCATCCCTGCTCCTTCTTCTTAACAAAGAGCTGCTGACTATAACTGCTCCTGATGGATTTCCCTAGAAAAGCTCCCTTCAGCGCCAAACAAGTAGCTGTTGTCTACCTTGCAAAGTTTGTGCGTGTATTGTAAAGGAAGAGAAATACAGTAGTGTCTTCAATTTGAGAGCATTTGGCCCACCCACTGGAGGACAGTCTGTGCTTGCAGATGGTGCCCTCTGGTGACTATTATTGAGAATTGCTTATTTGATAGCCAATTTCTTTTAAAAATTGCTTTCAAATTGAGGTGGTAGGTATGTGTGTCAATGATTGGAAAGAGTTTATTGATACTGATATTGTTCAGGAAGGAATTATTTGCCCTATAAAATATATTCTGCTATTTAAAACAAGGAGTATCAAAAAGAAGCAGAAAGTCTTAACTCGACATTTCTGTTGTCATCAAGAATCTGGCTGTGCCAAGAACTTTGTGTTTGTACATGTGTGCATGCAATGCATTGGGTTATATATTTCAATAAATGTGAAAAAACTCACAAGTTATTGTTAGGCAAGAAATTGCCTCAAACAGAAAATTTAAAAATACAAATTTTGCTTTGTCATCTAGATTTCCTTTGAAATTATTCAATTTACTGTTATCTATTGTCCTATTATTTTACTTGCACATGTCCTTGTGGTGAGAGGTACATTAATATAGTTATAAGAAAAGTCCTATCCATGAGATATTATTTTCTTTATGAATTCTTGCATAAACCAAAACACTGGGACAGACTAGTTTTCTTTCTATCTGATATGTCCTTTTGTTATATTATGTAGTGGAAACTGGTAGCTGAGCATAGAAATCAATTTAGGGAAAAGCTATGGGCTCTCACAGAACTTTGATCAGATGTACCATAGTACTTATAACCCTGTATTACAACTTCCCATTAATTTTCTGAGTTGGCCTCCTGTACCTTGAGGCTGTACACCATTATCATCCTCAAATATCAGCTGTCCTTTGTGGTAGTTACAGCCACATAGGCATCATTACATTTAAATTAAATTAACATTTAATTTCTCATTCATACTGACCACTTTTCATGTTTTCAATACTCATGTGATAGGAGAAAAAAGACTGAAGCATAGAATTTTCAAGGTAGCCTACCCAAGAGAGCTCAAATAAGTGTTAGATCTAGAAATCCAACTGAGGACTGGGGTCTCAAGCACTTACTGCACTGCCTCCCTGACTTAAATCTGTCTTCAAATAATACATTTCCATACAACAAGTATGTTATAAAGAAAGGAAATCTGAGGTGGCACAGGGTCACATGGTGAGAGACAGAGAGTGCACATGTGTGTATTCTCTGGTCTCTTTCTTCTGGTAAAACCCACCAATATTCATTCAAATGAGTTCTACCTTAATCATCTCCCTAAAACCCCACCTCAAAACACCAAAGTCAGATTGAGTTTCTACCCTTCACTATCTCACAATGGGGATTAAAATTTCACTAGCTTTGAAAACTTCCAATAAAATTTAAATAAGGACATATATGTAAGTCATCTAATATAGTAACTGTCCTATCTTAGGTATTCTGCCTGATGTACAAAACATTGGGGAGCTGGGAGACTCAATATGAAGTTCAAGTAGAATCTACTCACAAAATAAAGCTTACAATATTCTTCAGAGGTGTATTTTGTAATTTATATAGTGATTTCATGGACTATCATGGAAATTCATGATTCGTTATATTTCTTAACTGTTAATGAAAAATCAGTGCGTTGTTATGTTACATTGGGAGGTTGGGAGCTATAATAAAACATGGAAAGTTTTATTAAATTTGCTTTTTTTTTCCCCATCAATGACTCTTGCTCCTCACTTCTCGGGATATTTCTATTATACAGAGAAGGGTAGAAACATAGATACAGTTCACTTAGCAGGGAAAAATCTTCCCACCTTGTCCACAAAGCTAAACTTTAATCTAAGGTGGATAGTATTCTCCAGCCCAAATCATTCCATATACTAGTATACTCCATATACTCGTCATTTCAAGGTCAGTCACCTTCACATCTGGCAGGTCAACAGATCAACAACCAGCCAGTCCTTCTGAATCCTCTTCTACATAATTAGCACAACAGGATGTTCACTGACCTTGGTTGGGCTTATTGTGACTAGGCTTCACCCCAATTTAACCTAGGCCAGCATGAATATCAAAATATTCTAGCTAGGGACCAAGTGGCAACACTTCAGCCAACAACTGCTTCAGTTTTGGACACACGGAGATTCTCAAGGAAGAAAAATAGATTTAGACATATATTACAAGATGGTGACATTTGAGTGTAGAAGCAGGAAGTACCAAGGTGTACCACACAGATATTTGAGGGAAAGCATGACAGACAGAAAGGGAAAGGGAAAGGACAAAATGTCTTCATATGCAAACATGCTCAGAGTGTTTCAGGAATATCTGCTCCTTAGACCCTTACACTTCCCAGCACATTTGTTTTAGAAGAAACTTGCTAATGTATCCAGTGCTGCTAACTGGTTTGTTGTTTTTTAAATCCATTGATCTTTATGCAGTTTATACCCAGGTTTGGGAGAAATGTCACCATCCCTGAGACATCAGCCACCCTCCTCTGTGACATTGTTTCTCAGTAGCCAAAACCCTGCTCCTTAGGATCCTCTCTGATGCTGCACCCTCACTGAAAATACAAGTCAGAAATTCTCTGCAGAATTAGAGAGACTTAGGTGTCACTTCCCAAACATTTATAAATGGGGAAATACAACCTAAACAGTAGTGTTTTATGTTAAATTATATGATTCTGAAATGTGTAATACAGCGCTTCACGTGTATTATGCACAATAAATATTGACTTTCTGTTTTGGTAAAAATCCACCTTTCCTTTGTTATTCAGTTCTGTGGCTCATTAGTGCTTTTGCTTCTCTTCACATAAGTGTAATAATTTAAGTTTCTAGAAAACTTAATCATTCCTTTGTCTGACGATAGTCATTTTTCCCCCTAGCTTCTTGGGGTCATTTCCTACCAACTATACTAATACACTCAGGGTGCTGAGACAATATAAAGGAGACTCTCAAATGGGTTTTATTTTCTTTTCCCTAATGTGTAATGATACTAAGTGCCTTTCTACATGCTTGTTATCTACTGAATATCATATTTCTGAAGTAGCTAAGTTTTTGCCATTTTATTGCTTATTTTCTTATTGATTTACATGATTTTCCTGTACATTGTGTGATCGAAGTCTTTTTCAGAAATATGCACTGACTAATAGAGTTTTAAGCCTATGCACTGACTTTTTTTACCTTCATTATAGTGATTTTTAACAATGACTATGGAAGATATATTTCATGTTGACAGGCAGCTAGTTTAAACGTTTTATTTTTGCCAGGTGGAGTGACATGCTCCTGCAATCTTAGCATTCTGGTAGGCTGAAGTAGGAGGATCACAATTTCAAAGCCAGACTAGTAAAAATAAAAATGAGCTGGGAATTCAGTCCAGTGCAAAAACTAGTTCAGTTTCCTGTACCAAAAAAGTCGCATTGTTTGGTTTTCTTTAACAACTTTAAAAACGACCTGTCCTTGTTGACTTTCATTGCTCCTGATGATAAGGCAGGCATAATTTGTAAAGGCACTTAACAGAACCTGGTATATCACTGTGGTTGGGGTAGAATATCAACTTAAACAGACTTGGAATCCACCCAGGGCATTGGAGGAGCAGCACACTTCTGGGTGTGTCTGGGTGGGTCACGGAGCATGCATGACCTTGCTTACTGTATGTGGTCCCTGGTTCCTTCATCACTGGTGCTGCTCCCCTGCTCTGCTTTCTGACTGCCATGAACTAAGAGATGCTTTGCACCACAAAGCAGCCATTGCCATTCCTGCCTTGGAGCCTGCTAACCATGAACCAAATTCTCTGGAACTGTGAACTAAATTAAACCTCTCCTTTTAAAATTTGTGTATATTGGGCATCATGTCTCAGCAATGAGAAAGCTGACTAATATAATGACCTGTGGGAGACTGTAATATCGATTATGCCCAAAGCAAGCTGTAAAGAGTTAACCCCGTAATTGGCTTGTTTATAGAAGTGAGTCTGGCCAAAGTCTGTGGGCCAAGGTCAGAATAACTCACACCCAAATTCCATTACCACAACCAAAACCTTCTTACTAGAAGGACAACATTCTAATTACAGCCATGTATTTTGTCTATTTTGTTCCTAATTCTAGAATGCTTTGTCTTGTCCTTTATGAGCCTTGTTTACATTAATCTCCATAGTTCTGCTCTTGCACCAAGCTAACCTTTACCTCAATTGATTACCAATAAAAATCAGTGGCTTGGACTGGCCAGCGCCTTTGTCAGTTGCACCAGCATTGGTTGTCCTGGCTCCCTGCCTTCTCTCTTAGTTCTATCTTTTAGGTTTTTTCCTCAGGCCTGCATCATATACTGGGCAGGAAACTAAAACGTAACTACAAGGGTCTCCAACACCGACCTTTCTCTGGCTGTGGCCAGTGTGGTTTTTTGTTTCTTTTTGTGGTGTTTTTCTTTAAATAGATACAGAATATGGACTTTTTCTTCCATGCTTGGAATATATCTGCTAAAACTACAGTGGTGGACTTAACAAAATTCTTCATTCAATGTTATGGCACTCCGTGGGGTACTGGTACAGACTGAGGAGCTTCTTTTATAGAAAATCTCGTATATAAGTGAGTGGAGGTATTAGCTTCAAACTCAGATATTGTGGGAAGTTTAATTGAAGAGTATATTAGAAAATATATTAGAAAAAAATAGCTGCCAGCTGTACTTATGGCATAGAAACAAGACGTATAATAGTTATGCCATTTCTTTTTCATTTTGATATGAACCTCATATGGTTTTTGCTAAAAAACTGTGTTAATGAGAGCAGATCTTATATCTCCTTTTATCTCAGAACTTATGGTACAGTATACCAATGGGAGAGCGTGACTGACAAGAGGCTTTGTATCCTCTTTGGATAAGAGTGTTAATATGGTTTTGGTTGAGTCGAGAATAGCTGCATCACATTAGCAGGAAGCATGATTCTTATCTTGTGTTGATTTGAACACTGTGTTGTTACAGGTGCATATGTATGTCAGGTTGACGAGTGGATACGGTGATGGATTTGCAGTGACTTAACTTAACTATCTGGAAATATATTTCCCAGAATATACTGTATTGTTCAGGGTCAGGATTGGTTGCCAGATAAATTGTAGCATGCAGCCTTATTGTGTTTGCTCTGCAGGTTCAAAGTTGCAGGCACGGGGGCAGCTGACCTATGTTGCTGCTGATCTGTCAATTCAACTTTTTAAAATTTCTTTTTTCAGTGTTGAGGAATAAACCCAGGGCCTTTTGAATGATGTTAAGCAACCTCTCTACTGTGGAGCTATATTCTTGCCCTGCCATATCCTCAGATTGTTGTCTCACAACTCCTTCATGTCCTCTACCACACTTCTTTCAGTTTCTCTTTGTCTCAGGCCAAGTTCACATGTAGAACAATGACAGGCAGCTCTGCTTCTCCTGAAGGTCATCCACCAAAGAAAAAGACTGAAGGGAATAAGGGACAAACCAATTTTTGTTTGATTTCTTAGGTCCCAATTATCTTCATGAGTCCCACTATGTCCTTATGATTAACAAATTATCAAAGTGCTTGTCTTGATACCGCTTCTCTTCCCAAAGTTGAGTCTAGCTGCACTTTATCCAGTCAACTCAGGCTTAATACCAAATGGAAAGAGATTGGCTTTGCAAAAGTCTCCTCTTTCAGCATCAGCAATTGCATGAGGTCTAATCCTTATTATTTCTTCATCTAAATAACTCTTGGTTCTGCTTCTCCGATTCTGACACCAAACCTAAGCAAATGCCCAAGGAAATCATGTTCTTCATGATTTCTGATAACTGGACCCAAGTTTGTGCTACAGCATCTTTAATTTTCAACAATTTAAAACATATTCTGTATAATCTATTTTAAGGTTAAAAATGGAGACTGAGACTATATTAGAATAATGTTGCTCCTGGTAACTTTTTCCAAATGAGGTAGAAGGAGGTTTAGAATTAATTTTTCTGATACTAACCACAGTTGCTTCCCTTTTGTCTGGGATCTGCAGATGTGCTTCTCAGCTGGACCTCTGCAGCAGGATACTATTTCCTGTGGAACTCCTGGGGTTTTGTCTATTACTGCATGTAAACAGAGAGCACAGAAATACTGGTGCTGGCCATACCAGGAGAAAACAGGGAAAACATTCTGAAATGTGAAATAGGCATTACACATGACTCAGTGCCCCTCTATAGGCAGAAAGTGGCTTTCAGACTGCATGATCTCCTTCCCCTATATCCAAGTCCTTCACACTGAAGAGAACATGCCTTTACATAGACTGTAACTTAAATAATGGTCCTATTCCTTTGTCAACACTTGATAGAGTCATGGTTAGTCAACATAATGGGTATGCTGTAGAATCTTATTGTGGCATTTATTTGCAATTCCCTTATGACTATGATGTAGAATATGTTCAAAAAGTTTTTCCATACAGAGTAGAATAGTAAATATCTTTAGCTTTCAATGTCATTCAGGCTCTTCTCAACTACTCAGCTCTGACAGTGCAGCATGAAAGAAGCCATTACTAGACAAATGACATTGGTTTGCTTTAATGGAACTTTATAAAAATAGGTGAGTGGCTGGCTCTCTCTCACAAGTCATGTTTGGTTGAACCCTGATGAAGAGTATCTTTACATGTTTGTATATTTTCTCTTATAAAGAGTATGCTCAAATATTTTGTTCATTTTAAATTTATTGTCTTTTATTGAGTTGTAAGATCTCTTTACATTTTATAGACAAAAGTACTTTGAACAATGTATATGTTTCAAATAGTTTCTCTTAATTAGTGCTCATTGTTTTGTTTTCTTAAAATATCCAAGGCCTCTGCTGAGAAAAGTTAAAAGGAATGGTGACAAAAATTTATAAAGGCTTAATAAACAGAAAGATAGGCCATGCTGATGAAGAAGACTTACTAGCTTTAACTTTCCCAAATTCCTTTATAAATTAAATAAAAGATCAATCAAATTTTATTTTCATATAAATTGATGAACTGAGACTATAATTTTATGCAAATGCAAGTATATTTAATAACCCAAACAAATAGTATTAGGTAGCTCATCTGACCAAGGCATATTATAAAGAACAATAACCCAAGGAATATGGTATTGGTAAAAATGAGACATGTAGTTCAGGAAGATATTGTAGCAAATGAAAAAGTAAGAGTTATAAAAATAAGTTCACATGAACATGTTCAATTAATTTTTAAAATGGTACAAGGCATAGTCAATGAGGAAAGGGTTCTCAAGAAATGCTGCTGCTGATGATGTAGATCTATCCATTGACAATGCCTAATGGAGCTGACTTTTCATTACTTTTAGCATCCCTTACATTATCCTGAGTGACAAAGAAAGTGAGATTTTTGAGAAAACTGATTTTTGATTTTGCATAACCCAAACTTGTAACTAACTTGTCCCATTTAAAAGTGACCCTGTTTCTCTGGATATAAGTTAGGATTTATGAAGTTAAGGGATACAAAATCTAATTTTTTTGGACATTATGAGTCCTGTGGTATGTTAGTCTGTTTTCTCTCACTGTAACAAAATACCCGTGATAATAATTTTAAGTTTATTTTTGCTCACAGTTCTGTAGATTCAGTCCATGGCAGACTATCCTCATTGCTTTGTCTGTGGAGAGGCTGTAGGTCATGAGGGGTGTGAAGGGAAGAGGAAGATGCTCACCTCACGGCAGCCAGGAAGCAAAGAGAGGAAGCTAGTGTCCCACAATCCCTCTCAAGGGTACATCCCCTTCCACGCAGGGACATGTGCTGTGGCAATGCAGACCCAAATGTGCTTAAGACAGCCAGCTAATCTGTATCATTGCCAATAACTACTTTATCTGAATGGCATGGTTTTCTTGTTTTGATTTTTACTTTTTGGGAAGCCTGCACAGTGTAGTTTGATTCAGTCCTCTTGTCAGAAACTACTCTTCTAAATTAGATTTCTGCAATGTGGGATTTATAATTTGAGAAGGAAAGATAAAAACCATAGTCTCTAACCCATAGGTCCCAAAAGTATGTGTGCTTGAAACTTTATCAATGTAGGCTAGAAACACTACAGCTGTGCTGTACTGGCTGGCCCAGGGCTGTGCTTGTGGTTGGCATGGGGCTGTGCCAAGCTGAGGGTTTGTGTAGCAGCTGCAGGTCCCTGGGAACCACTGTGAGCCACAGCACAGAAATAAGTGGCTGAGTCTGTGAGCTGGGAAGAGGAGATGGACAATGAGCTGTGGCGTTCTTTAGGGACTGTTGTGGCCTCTAATCTTCCATTCCGCTTTGTCCCTGAAGGAATGTAGAACAGGTTGACAAGGCGTCCTCCGCGATTTTGGCGGAACCACTGAATGTTTTGAGCAGTGGAAGAAAAATTGCACCACAGCGTGGAATTGGCTCCCTCCTGGAGGATCCAGGCTGGAGGACTCTGCTCCACTTGCATCCCTCTCACACCTGAGTAGGAATGGAGAAACAGTCACAGGTGATGTCACTACAACACCTACACATCACTGAAAATGTCCCCGATGGATCATGAGAAGGAGGAAAGTCTGCAAGATTTGTGAGCTCATTTCCCCCTCCTCTTTTGATTCTGCAACTGCAAAATACTTTCAGTTTTCTCTAATTTGGGACAGCCCAACTTACAGCAAACCTGGGTGCACAAAAACCACAGCAGAGATCCTAAGAGCCTCCTCATGATGCTTTGCCTGATTGTGTCAGATAGATGCAGTTCACATCTGGAGTGTGGGGTCAGGACTTGTTTCTGGAACTTCTTTTGTCCTGTGGCCAATCAGCTCCACTGAGGATCCTGTCCACGCCCAGACTGAGTCTTCCACAGCCTCTGTGCAAGAAGCCCCTCCCCCACCTAGACCTGCTGAGAGTCTGGGTGGAGCCTGGTGGGGAAAGAAGAAAGAAAGTTTATTATTGTATTGGCAGAGGGACAGCTTTTGACAATCCTGGAAATGTGAGGAGGAAAGGAAGAGGCTTCTCCAAAGAGAAATGTCTCAACTGTATTAATCAAAGCCCAGAGGAGCATCAGAAAAGAATATCCTCATATTTGAACCCAGAAAACTGGTATGTTTTTGTGGGTGTGAGTGTGTTGAGTTTTTAGTTTTTATTAGTACATGCTTGCATTACATAATAATTACATTATTTGTGGGAAGTTGACACATGTACCAAACACATTTCAATTCCTTTTTAATTCCCTTTCCCTTCCCCTTCCTCTTCTCTCCCTCCAACCTGTGCAACTGTGAAGACAGCTGTAGTTTATGTTAATAAAAGTTCCAAATTTCTTTTCTCAGATTAAGCATAAAGGACTTACTAATTCTCAGTTTTCTTTGGAAATGATAGTAGGACTTGCCACAAAGCAGAATCGAAGTAGTTAAGTATTGGGACACTTGCTGGGTATATACTAGTGCCTGAGAAATTTAACCAACAAACTTTGGTTATTATTATTCCATAATATATTTCATATTTTTTGGTATGAGATAAGAGCTATAGGCAGTAAAATAATGAAGTTTTCTTGTTCTTGTTGTTTGGTCTGAATTTCTCCAGATAGGAGGCTATTATGGCTAATTTTATTGAGACTGTATCAAGTTGACTAGGCTAAGAGACACCCAGATAGCTGGTAAACCATTACTGCTGGCTCTCTGTGAGGGTGCTTCTGGAAGGGATGAGCATAACAGTCCACAAGCTGAGTAGAGAAGATCCACCTTTCCCAGTATGGGTGAGCATCATGCAATCCATGGAGGACCTGAATAGAACTAAAGTTAGAGGAAGGCTGGTTCCACTCTCCCTGATTGAGCTGGAACATCTATCTTCCATTGCCCTTGGACATCATCACTCACAGTTCTTGAGTCTTAGGACAACATCTACCTAACCAATTTTCTTGGGTCCCTAGTTGCAGATAGAAAACTGTGTGACTTCTCAGCCTCCAAAAACTATATGAACTAATCCACTAATCTATCCACCTCCTTTTATTTCTGAGAACACTGGCTAATTGATGTTTCACGAATGTCCTGGAGAGACATAAAAGAAATGTTTGCCTCTGATCTGAGAAAGAGACCACAGTCCAAAGGACAACTCAGACAATTCCAGCTTGATGAGTGAATGCATTTATTAAGGCTTACAGAAAAATGGAGATTTACAAACTGCAGCACCAGCAATGTCGCCAAACACCTGGTGCTAGGCTACTAGTTTTATAGGGCACAATTTAAAATAGAAAAGCAAGATCAAAAGTAAGAAGGGCCCTTGGGAAATTGTGTACTCTGTTCACATCCATCCTAATAAAGAAACCCTGATAGTCTCAGCACGCACTGTTTAGCCTTGATGGTGAATGACCTTATGCCACAGTGTGACGCAGAGCCTCAGCACCTGGCCTGGGCCTGCTGCACAGACAAAGGGTGGCTCGCTACAAGATGGTGTCATTTTGTCTAGAATTTGGAGTACAATTCACAACATTAAGATATTTTTATTAAACAAGATTTTTAGTAAAGAGACAGCTGTCTCATTTATGTAGTAATATTTTCAGAGGTACCAAGTTGTCTGTCTATAGAATTTATTAAATTGTTTTGATTATAGATGGGGATAATAACTTCTTATAATGTTTTAATGCCTTATTGCTTAATTGTTTATTGTTGAATTTTATTTAACAATTGTTTATAATTTAAATTATACTTCTACCACTATATTCCACATGTATCTATATTATGAGAATGTATAAGTACAAGTGGTTTTTAATGTATTCTAATAGGCTCTAATGTATTCTAACATATTATTCTATAATGTGATAGGATATATACACTATATATACACATATAGTGTATATAATATATATATGTATACATGTTGGAAAATAGCAAGCTAATAACATTAAAAAATTTGTTTTCTGTAATTGCTAGGGAGGAATGGGGGAAAGTTGCTACTGTCAGAAGGAATTAACAATATTAAGACATACACATCCCTTAGGAATCCACCTTATTAGCCCATAAAAGTGTGCAAAATGGATGCAGAATGGACAAGGTTCACACAATTCCACCGTATTTGGAATCTTGTATCACAGTAGAAAATATGCCAGGGTCAAGTGAGTGAGCAGAGTAAGAGTCAGGATCACAGCACAAAGACAGACCAAATCAAATTTAAAATTCTCTATAATGTTAAGATAGAAGAAGCTGAGGTCAAGGAAACCAACAGAGAATACTGAAAGACCCATATGGGTGAACAAGAATAAGAAATCACTCTCACATGTACCATTCAGGATGCAGATAAGAAAAGAGAAGGCAGGACCAGGGATTTAGCTCAGTGGTTCCGGCACCTGCCTCCCAAGTGCAAGGTCCCAAGTTCAATCACCAGTATAAAAAAAAAAAGAGAGAAAGAGAGAAAGAAAAGAGAAGGCATGCCCAGCCAGGAAAATGAAGAGAATTCAAAGAAAGTCATATCGAGTGGTGTGAGTGGGGTTAGGGAAGCAGCAAAGGATGCTGAAGCATCCAGCGTTGCCTACTGAGAGTGGAGAATCATGAAGACCCTCAATCTGAAGGGGAAAAGGGTAAAAAATAGACTCATGGGAAGCTGGAGCAGTGGAAAAGAGATTTCTCCATGGATCCATAGTTACTGAGAGATGCAGTTACTGTCAGATCCATTGTATTTCAGCAGGCGAGGAACAAAGAAAGATTCAAGCACTCTCTCTTCCACCCAAAGATCTTTTGCCAGTGTCTATACAAAAGCTAAATCAAGTAAAATGTCAACAAGCAGAAGAAGCTGGGTAATTCAGTTCACAGGGTTGGAATTACTATGGACTACTGCTACACTTCCAAGAGGACGGAAACATGAATTTGGGTAAAAGAGGAAAAAAGAAAAGATAACCAGCAAAAGACACAATGGGGAAAAAAATCTTGTTATCTTTCCTCCCATCTTAATGAAATCCTCAACCCACAGTGCAACTAAATTTATAAAACGAATGATAAGAATCAAAGGAAAATATCCATTGTTTCTTATTAGAACTTGGGGTTTATTCTGTGGTCTACAGTTTGATTAATGTTCAAGTGAGAGATCTTTGATTTTCTATGTGCTGCTGTTATAGTTTAATTTTGGAGTTTAGAAACGCAGGATTAGATTTTCCATTTTGCTCCCTTGTCAGTAAAAGATAGTGTGCATCTTTTCTGATTTTTATAAACACAGATAAAAATGGGTGTCTCTTGTGAGAGGCATCTACAGTCTTTATTCTGATCTTTCTTGCTTTACAGAGAAATATCTAATACTATTGAGTATTTGAGTTTAAACTAACATTTTATTAAGAGAATTGAGATAGTAAGAATCCCTGGTCTTCTTTCTCCTATTTCAGATGAATTCTCACAAAACCTCAAGATGAACTCCAGGTGCTTATCATTTAAAAGTCAGAGTGATGACAGAGGAGCCTGTACACAAAGAAGGACTCCATGACACAGCCCTTTCCTAACTGCTCTGACTTTCACCACCTGTGTAGTGAGGGCCCAGGAGAGAGCTGTCCTTCAGTGTCTTAGACTGAGGGTCTTCCCATAACCATGTCTCCTGAGCAGCTTCAAGTAGAGAAAAGTTGGTGGGGAGTTGGCTTGCACATTCTCCAGCAGAGATGAAGGAGAGGCAGAGTCTACAACTTTGTTGTAGAGACTGAAGCAGGATAATTAAGACAGATTCGGTATCCTTTTCATGGCTCATAAATGTTTGCATGAAGAACACACAATTCCTGGAGATTTCAAATCACAAAACACATAAGTCATCTTGGTAGAAATTAACCCTGCACCATAGTTTTCCTGGAAATATTTGCTGTGAGAGATTTTCAAGTCTGAAGGAGAGAGAAGCCTTCCTGGCTGAACACTGAAACTTTTGGAGATCAGAATCTGAGATCTCTTAAATATATCATTCACCCCATCTTATCCCAGAGTAATTCAGGACCTCCAAGTTTTCTAGAAACTCAACCTGATACTGGCTTATGCTGTTCGGGAAACTGAACATTGCCTAGGTAGAGAAGGACACAATTGTCCCCCTCCAGGGCTGCTCTCCTCAGCCACCCCCACCCTCTGGATTTGTGTTAGGCTCCCCCTTCAGCTCCCCTCACTGTGTCCCCAGGGCCCAGTAGTACACGGCAGAGTCTGCCAGCTGGAGTGAGCGTTTCTGCAGATGGAAAGAGCTGTGGCTCTTGACCAGAGTGCCCTCAAAACCTTGGCTCTCTGTCCACTGGTTTTCTGTTGTGCTCTTCAGGAGGAGCTGAGGAGCTTTGTCGATATACTTGACATACCAAAAAAGGACAGGACCTGAATAAATCATCTGGTAAGTGCAGTTCAGGATCAGAGGTTCTCCCTCTCTGAGAGTATTGGGTCACTGAGTCTCCATGGTTTCCTCCTAATAAGAGAAAAGAAGAAGAAGAAGAAGAAGAAGAAGAAGAAGAAGAAGAAGAAGAAGAAGAAGAAGAAGAAGAAGAAGAAGAAGAAGAAGAAGAAGAAGAA
>NW_004624825.1:8164573-8180934 GCF_000247695.1 Heterocephalus glaber | reverse complement strand
AGAAGAAGAAGAAGAAGAAGAAGAAGAAGAAGAAGAAGAAGAGGAGGAGGGAGGAGGGGAGGGGGAGGAGGAGGAGGAAGAGGAAGAGGAGGAGGAAGAAGAAGAGGAAAAAGAAGAAGAGGAAGAGGAAGAAGAAGAGGAAGAACAACAACAACAAGAGCAACATATTTGTTTATGTTGGGAAGAAGGGCAAAAATTAACATAATTGTAGGGAAATGAAACCAATAAAATGTTACTTACTGAGCATCAGAAGAATCGGAAGTACTGAGCAGGTGACAGGAAACATGTTGGTAGAAGGAAATAGTCCTTACTACTTGTATTACACAAAATTTTAAAGGGCTCAGCTCCAGCAGGATCTTCTAGAAACAACTTAGTCAGAGGCAAGAGCCTCTTGTGGTAGTCTGACTTGTGATTACAAAGAAGATTGTAGAATCACCAGCCAACTGCAAATGTGAGCCATGTATGAGAAAGCTGCCCCCCGCCCCGCAGTGGTTTCCTTGAATATTGTACCGAGCCTTGTCACCTTTACTTAATATCAGTCATGCTAATTCACAAAAAAATACTTCCTAAAAACCTGCCTGGATGCCTGAAACCACAGAGATCACTTAACTCTATGCATGCTGTGTCTTTTCTTATACATACAGTCCTATGATAACATTTGTTTGTAAGGTAGGCATGATGTTTTCTGGTGTAACACATTGCCATCAACTGGAACAAGTTGTGTGTTCATGTCTTCCACTCACAAACAACCCTTTTCCATTTTCACTAAACACTTGTGCACTGTGGTTGTAACTTGTCCAGTCTGAGGTATGGCTACAAAACTAGCACTAACTGACTACAAAAAAAGACTAAGGAACTGAGAAATGAGTATTTGTGCACCATGGATATGCTGAACAAAGGACTGATTCAAGATTCATCACAGTACTCAGGATGTCATGGAATGTGAAACTTGTGAATTCTCCATTTCTGGAATTTTTTCATTTAATGTTTTCAGATGACAGTTTACAGCGTGTAACAGAAACCATAGAAAGAAAACATTTTGATAAGAGAAACTATTGTAAAATAGCTTGAGAGGAAGGTAAAGAAACAGAATGAAATAGCACTCTATGAAGAAAGCACTAAACATTTGTTTTATAGATTCACAAGTATAATTGGGATGTTTAATAATTGATCACAGCATTTCCTCTGTGCAGAGATCTCTCAGTTCCCAAATACTCCCTGGCACAACTTTTCTGTGGACTAGTGTGAGGCTTTTTCCTTGAACCTGTGATTGAGGCTCCTGTGGGTATAAAGGAACCATCTACATAGAAAGCTCTCTCCTCTCCTTCAGTCCATAACCTGAGGCATCCCTCTTTGTGCCCACATCCCAATCAGCATTTAACCTCACAGGAAACTTTATCCAAAGCAGAGCTTGTCAAATGAGGAAGCAAAAGAGTATTTTGAGAAAGCCAAATTTGCTTTATAACAGCCCACTTGTAGTTACTCATTCCAGTTCCATAAAACCCAACTTATCCCAGAGAGACCAAGTCCAGTCTACTCCAGTATTGAGAGAGAAACCCCAATCTTCTAAGTAGAATATTAATCCAGCCCAGGCCCGGTGCTATGATGACCTTTGCATGTCTAAAAGGCACTGTCCCCCATCACTGCCACATTGAGGACAAAGCCTCAACATGAGTTCTAGTGGGGATAAAGCTATTCACATCATAGCAGTAATAAATTTTCTGAAATTTTAGCAGCACTTGGTGTTGGGAATGAGAATGGGATAGAGAATTTACACACAGGGACTCAAATCACTTCTCTCTGATACCAAATTTCTCTATTAGCTTTCCCATCCTGGGATGGTTTCTGACACCCAAACCTAAATAACGAGAAGTTTAATTTGACTTTTAGTTTTAGGGGTTTCAATCTATAATCAGCATGGTCCAAAGCAGAAACATAGAAGGTGTAAGGATGTGGTGGAGGAAACTGCTCAGTTTATGGAGGCTGGGAAGGAAAACATATGAATAGTCCCAGATAGGATGGGGTTAGGAACCATATATAACACCCAAAGTTACACCCCTGTGACCCACCCAGACAAATCCAGAAATGTGCTTTACTAATTTTATGTGTATTTCTTAAGTCAATCAAATTGACACAGTTAAGGGGAACCATCACAATTGTATTATAGGAATAAGAAAATGGGTAGCTCCATGATTACCCAAACCTTTTTATAGCCCAAGGCTTTTGTAATTGCAGACAGCTATGACATTGTATTACACAGCCTCTGAGGGTCAATGGAAAAGCACTAAAATCACTTGACTAAAATCAGCTGAATCAAAGAATAATTTTCTGATTAAAATTATTTATTCTAAATAAATGAACTTTAACTGCTTAACTTTGTAAAAATTTATGCTTAAGCTCAGGGGATTTAGCTCAGTGGTTCTGCTGCCTGCCTCTCAAGCTCAAGGACCCAAGTTCGATCCCTGGTATCAAAAAAAACAAACAAACAAAAACAAAAGAAAAGAAAGACATGAATAGTTTCTCTAGTGTGAGAAACTGAAAGTATAAATAAGGACTAAAAGGTACAATAGATAATGTGAAATAGGAAGAAAAGGGGCAAAGGGGAAGTGGGAGGGGTAGGGGAAAGAAAGAGAATGGCATTAATATGAGAAAATGAAAAAAAGGAAACAAAGTCTTTGTAAATAGGGAGGGACGGAGGGGTTGATGGGAGGGCAGGGGAAGGTGGAAAAGTAAGAACCAAGAGAGATTTTGTAAAGATGCAAATTTCCAATGATGAATGTCATTGTATTGCAGACCTAACATGTACCAATAAAATAAAATTTTAAAAAATGTTATGGTTTAGAATATAGACATGATGCTTGTGCTCCTCCCTGTCTGTGATGAAGTCACTTCCCAGGCCCCTGTCTCTTGCTGAGGTTTCTGTAGGGCTCCTACAGGCCCCCTCTCACTGTGCTCTCTCTCCCAGCACAGAAATACACTGCTGAGTCCAGGAGCTGGGAGGCTGTGATGGTGAGCCCGATGGAGCTCGCTGCCTTCTGGAAATTTAGAGAATACCGGCCCTCTGTTGCATTGTGCTCACTGTAAGCATCCTGATGAATAAGGAGAATCATTTCCCTATTTGGTGTTGTTTGTACCAGAATAAGGAATAAGTAGGATCATGGGTTTCATACACACAGTCCATGGTCACAGCCTCCTTCTCCAGCACTGAAATTGCAGTGTGAGCTTGAGCTACTTTCTGAGCCATGCTGGTTCCTGCAAGAAAGAGGGTAGGAATAAGGCGATCCTTTATCTATAACCATGGGAGGATAAAGCATGGAATGGTTTAGACCCCAGCACCCTGGTTCTATTGCCCATTATCTCTCCCTCTGAGCAGCTTTTTCAGCCAACTGTTTGCTCTCCCTGTGACCTTCAGGGGTGGGAAGAGGCAGAGCCCTGTGCTTGTGGACGTCCTTACTAAGGCAGGTGGAGGTGAAGGCTGCCCCAAGCAGGCTGGCAAACAGCAGAGTGGTAGCTCTTCCCTCTAGTGAAATACTCTGTTCTGCATCAAATCCTGATCTTAATTTTCTATCTTGTGCTCCAGAGATAAAAGAAGATTACTGGGCTGTGTGGAGCATCTGCCCCAACAGGAAATGCAGTGGGCAGATATGGGATAAGTTTACCTGTGATCTGTGACACACTTCCTGTGCAGTTAGAGAAGCCAGTTGTGTCTCAGTATAATTTAGTGGACTGGAAATGATGGCTTTTAAAATTGAATCACATTCAGCTCATTCTTCTTTGATAGAAAAAGCAAGAAAGTGAGTCATACAATTTCTTTTGAATTTTAGAAAGTACACGGGAGAACACAGTCATGCACCCTGGGGTCTTAACATGTGCCTCTTTTTCTCCAGACAGAACCAAGGTGAAAAGTAACCACAGAATTTTTACTCTTTAACAAGCATGTAAAAGTTTTAGTCTCAGTCTTTATTCCTACCTTGCTAGTCATGGAATTCAGCAAAAGTTACATGAAAAATATTTTATTGTTAATGAATGAATTCCAATCATGCCTCCTGAATCACAACATTCTCAAAGTATATGGCATGTCAGGAAGAAAGATATGGCATTTAAGTTGTATCCTGATAAAAATTAATAAGGGAGAAGCATTCTTTTGAATTATGTGTGAAATGTCTTGATTGCTGTGTAGAAAGGAAGAATGGGGTCTTCAGAATCTACCCACGTGAGGACAAGTTAAGACTACTATAGTGTTTCAGTCTCAAAGACAAAGGTGACCTCTGTGAAGTCCCAGACAGATTTACCATGAAGTCCACCAAGCTTTTATTCCAAGAGCCTTGTTACCCCAGGTTCCAGAAAATAATTTCTTTTATATTTTTTAAAGCCCCCCCCAAATCAGAGCAGTGTCAGCCCCTAAAATCTGCTGGCACACATACCAAACCCAAAGGCATGGCAGAAGGAGAAAGGACAGCAGTGAGGATTCCAGGGCTCAAGAAGGTTAGGAAAACCCTCCTGGTGAGCTGAAACCCTTATGTGTGAGCCTCTTTGTAGAGATCCCTCCATTCTAGTCCTTGCTTTTCTTTGGGTGGACAAAGCTGTCACGCAGCATGACTGGCCTTGAAACTTTGGCTGCCAATCTCTTGATCTTTGGATGAGCTCCTCAGAGTGGGTCAGGCTGTTTTGAGAACATATGTGCCAGAACAAGAAATTTAGAAGGCTGGTTTGGTAAGTGCAGCTCAGTGTCATAGTATCTATGGGATCCCTCTTAAAAGTAGTAAATGGTTTGTTACTTTGACACTGAAAAAAGGGATAATCTCTAGTTCTGAAGGGGTGAAGGGTCATCCTAAAACCAAGGAATAGAGCATCTTAGTCACTGAATAAACATCATTCACAGAATATCAACACGATCATTAGTCCTGGACAGGAAGCTCACAGAGTGAGTGGCTGAGATTCAGCAGGCTGTTTTTTAGAGGTATACAACTAAGCTAAGAGCTTGATGCTTGATCTTTCTTTAAAGGGTCAAGTAGTAAAATATTTTAGACTTTGAGGTCATATGATTTCTATTGCAACTACCCCACTCTGCTGTTTTAGTAGCAACATAGCAGTGCTAAATGCATAAGTAAACAGGTATAGCTGTTTCTCTGTTTATTTATGAAACAAGAGACCTGCTGCTGTTCTCCTTGACTGCTGGTCTGTAGTTTTCTAGAACTTGCATCTCCCCTAGGATTTTTTCACCTATCATCAACTGAACTGTTTGGAACTCACTAAAACTTATTTTGTAGGGTTTTTTACTACATTATCAGAAGTCTTTGGGGAAACTAAAATGAAGGAAGTATGTTAAATAAGTTAATGAACATAAAAGAGGAAAAAGAGATTTGATGATCCTTGCAGAGGATGCAAAGATAATGTTCTCTGACATTAAAAAGCACAGAGAGCAAGATTCAGTACATCACTCTAGGAAGTTTTTCTGTACTCTAAGAGCAAAGGAGAGTCTCTTTGACTAGAACCATCAAATTTGTATTCTGGCAAGGTCACTGGACTGCAGTACAGAGAACAGCGTACCAAGAGCTACATTGAGGGGTGTAGAGTGTACCAAGTGTGCTGGGGGCAAGGGTAAATTATTAATTAAGGTGTCATGTTGAAGTAGACTGATTTCTTTAGAAGACTTTTAGAAAGCAAATTCAAAAGAACTGGAATACAGAATATATATATATCTATAATGAATGCCTGAAATCCAGATACATCACATAATTCCTAATATACCCTAGACTGTGGGTGTGTCAGAAACTGTGAGTTGGTTATTCAATATCCATTTTGTCCTAATTCTTACCAATGGAGCCCCAGTATTGCTGCAGGGAGCAACAGAATCAGATTTTTTAAAAACCAAATAATTCTGATGTCTCACCTCTGTTACAGACAGGAGAAGGATGGCATATCTGGTAACACTCCCATAAATGAAATGTAAGTGGAAGTTGTTAGGCGGAGCTTGAGTGGATTGACTTAGCCAGCAGGGACCCATTGCCTCTCTCCATCGCCTCTCTCAATGTTTCTTCCTAGAAGGTGTATGAAGTGGAAGGATCTTCAGCAATTTCTTCACAAGATGACTGACACCTCAAAGAAAAAAACAGTGAGCCAGAAAGACCCTCGGCTCCTCATATGATGAAGCTTGCTTTGGAGCTTCTTTATGTGAAAAAAAAATAAACCACTCCTTGTTTAAAAATATTGTTTAGGTTTTCCATAATACAAAGCTCAGCAAATTTCTAAATAATGAAAATGGTGTTTATTAAAAATACAAAGTCAGAGCCAGGTATAGTGGCACACACAAGTAATCCTAATACTCTAGGAGGGTTATGCCAAAGGTTTGCAAGTTTGAGCCACTGTTTCTTGGAAATGAGGCATGCAAGAGCCATTTCTGCAACTCAAAGACCCACCTAGATCTGATATAGACACAATAGAATCTTTTGACCCAAAGATGGTAGAAATGAGACTGGGGCTAAATATTGCAAACACATGCACAAGTTTTATTGGGGGAGAAGAAAAGGGGCTTAAAGTAAATTGGGGCTTTGACTGAACAACAGGAGCAATCTGTTAAGAGAGTGACCAAGATGCTGCTCACAGAACAAATAAAACAGCAGGTTTTTATTGATTTCTTGCCATGGGCCAAAGTCTGGTAATTATTATTGACCAGGAGCAAAATTCCAAAAGATGGTCAAGGCACCCTAGAAGCTGTTGAATCTTTGTGTATTTGGTTCCATCACCTTGCGTAAAACATCCCAGTCTTAACCTTGTACTTAGTGAGCTAATAGGCAATTGACTTTACTTAAGAACAGTTGTGTTACTCTTATAGCTGGTGCCATTGTCTTCTGTAAGTGGCCTGGCCTTACCATGGGGCTGTAGGATTTTTAGTGTTTTAGCTGCTAAAAAAGCACAAGAGTGGGATAGAAGAAACACATACCAGCTCCAATGGGTAACAAGCCAAATTAATCCTGTATTGTAGTCTAGGAAATAACATTACTTAAATAATCAACATGTCTCCAGGCAGAGATGAGTAGAATCTGACTTAGCAGGTAAGAAAGCATAGAGAACAGCCAAAATACAGATGCCATGTCTTTTGCCTCATTTCAGTCTCCCATCAGATATCTGCAGGCCCAAGTGAAGAGTCAGTGTTCCCAGCAAATGCAGCCTCAGGTCCATAAGAAGCAACCTAGGCAACTATTAGCACAACTTACATGGGAGAGGTGCTATCTACACCAAAGTCAGTGGGAAACTAATAATGTATCGCCTAGCTGTGGGGCTCCAAAATTAGTGATTCTAAGTTGACTAAGAGCAAGTGAAGCTAGATGATTTATTTAGATATTTTCTTGGTATTTTTTATGTAACCATTTTGCTTTTGTGCTTTTACCAGGCCTTATTGTGGGTCAATTGATATATGCCATGCTACAAAGAGAAGTCTGAGTTTATTTTGTCCCAGCCTTCTGTCCTTCTAACACTGTGCCACCATCATGGTCCCTATGTGTTTCAGATCTTTGAGCTAAGGAAGGGAAGGCCTTCTAATACTTAGCGGTTCTTTTTCATCCTCTTATAAGTGCCCAATGATTACTTTTTACTGCTAGAATTAGAGCATGAGGCTTTTTGTACTCGGTGATTCAAAGCTTTCATTTTAAATGACAAAATAAAAGGCTGCTACACTTATGATGAGCCTAAGCATATGTAGCCACGATGGGCAGAACCAAGCCTGGAATTTCAGTTTCCCATTCCAAGTTTCATCCCTTTTGCCCTACTCCAAGAATCTTCATTAAAGAATCACAAATGTGAAAGATTTCTGCTTTCACACTACCAGTAGAAACTTCACAGGAAGACACAAGCACCTATTCCTCCCACTGCCAATGCTTCCAGAGAGCAGCCTGGCAGGGTTTGTGTGTGGCTGCAGGTGCCTGCTGCACACCGTGCATCTGTAGCACAGAAGTAAGCAGCAGTGTCTTCAGCCCGGGCAGCTGTAATGGACAGGGAGCTGCTTTTGTTGGCCTTGTCAAGGGTGGCTGTAAATCTTCCACTGTGTTTCTCTCTCTCATTTGTTCGAATTAAAATTAGTGGGGTAGGCCCTCCACCTGTATCCTGTCGAAACCACTGCAGGTTGGTTATAGTAGTTTTGTAACTGCAGCTCACAGTGGCGTTTTCACCCTCCTGGATGTTCAGAGCCCGAAGAATCTCTTCTCCTTGTTGACTATTTACTCCTAGACAGAAGCACAGGCCAGAGGTAGAGATCAGTCACTGCATTTCCAGATTACAGTTCCAAATTTGCAGGATTTAACCTTTCAGTCACATGGGCGCTAAAATTTTTGGTGTCCTTGTTCCCCTCACCAATAACCCCCACTCACTGGACAGTTGAAGCCACAGGATCACCAAACACATTCCCAGGATTCTCTCCATTCTTCTTTGTTGGATTCTCAGAAGACTGAGCTCTGGGGCTTGAAATGGAGCCAGGTTCTTCAGTCGGGAGAGTTAGTTCCCACTGTATATATCCTTCCTGCCTCAGTCTTTTTATTTTCTTGCCTTGCCAGTTTGCTTTGAAAACACAGGCAAAGGAGAACGCGGACACACAAAAGAGATTTAAACCCAACAGTCTGAGTAGAGGACGGCACTGCCCTCTAGTGGTAGCAACATCATTCTGCCACTAGATTGCTCTAGAATGGGATAGTGTATAGAGCTGACTCAGAAGGGATTGGAGAGCTATTCAATTTCTACTTTACGGAATTTTGATTCTGGCTTAGGGTAAAACTGGATATAACTTGATTCAAGTAAGAACTATATGAAGAAAGAATGCTGAAGCCTAGCATTTTACAGGATACCTGATAAGCACCACTAGATTTCTTACAATTACTACAACTTCTGAATATCTATCCGTGAGCTTTCTTTCTTAAATATATTTTTTTGCTTAATGCAGAAATAAGGTTATATGTAAGTCAGAATTTTAATTGGTGAGCAATACAAATGGATTCTGATTTTATTGTGTAGAATAAATTAGTGAATAATGAGTTTGCCTCAAAATCCTCTGTAAAGGTTAAGAAACCTGACTCAAGTCTATTGAGTTAAAAACAGCATAGAAAATCACTCTAGAGAATCTCTCCTGCAAGGCCACTGGCTTTTTGTTTGAGCTTCAGGCTGCAGGTGGTGGACCATCCCATTCTCTCTGTTGCCATGTCATCTCTCCATTTTAGTGAAATCGCAGCCATTCCTCCAAATGAACTCTTTCTTGCAAAAATAACTCCTGAGTGAAAGTTGGGGAAGAATGCTGTTAGGGTTTGTATTTAGATGTCCCCCAAAGGCTTATGTGCTCATAGGTGGGGCTTTTCAGAGGCAGCTCGATCTATGATGTGTGATACTGGGATTAAGGATGTGTGATAACTAAATTTATTTAGTGTCGTCCTGAGAGTGGTTAAGGGAAACCCCACCCTGAGTGTGAGTGGCACCAAACATTAGACTTAAAACCTGAATGGAATAAAAGGGAAAGATGAAAGGAAGGCTGCTGGTGCTTGCTGCTTGTTGCTTCCTGGCTGCCACACCATGAACTGTTTCTGCTCCATGAGACCCTCCTTTTGTGCCACCCTACATTGGAGCCAGCTATGGACTAAAACCTCTACAAACTGTGAGCTAAAGTAATCCTTTCCTCCTTTAACTTTGGATGTCAGGTATTTTGTCCTAGCAACAAAAAAGTAACTAAGACAAATACCTCTGACTACTGGAGCCCAAGACTTTCAAGGTTTATTCCCTTAATATATAAAATTCTTAAGTGCTAACAGGACACAGATATATGTTGATATTGTCCCTTATCCTCAACCCTACAAGATGTTTGGTAAGCCCTCTCGGTATGACCCTCCACTATTTATGTATAAATGTTAGAAGCTCTCATCTTAGATGAACAAAAAGAAAATTACCTACTCCAAAGTGAATTAGGTTATTTTTCATTGAAATGGTAAATGCTAGAACAGGACTTGTCAAGAGGTGTGCCTGTGTCACAGAGGCATCTGAGTACATTTATAATAATACTAATGTATTGTTTGGGGTTTTTCTATGTTGACATGCACACTGATAATACAAATGCAACAGCTGTTACCTTAACTCAAATAAAGTCAGTGCCCCAAGCTGTTGTTTGTTGTCCCGCTATATGGTTCCCTACCTCATGCAGAAACCCATAATATACACTGGTACCTTGGTTCATGAACTCAATTCCCTCCTCAATTCAAATTTTCCCATAAGGTCAACATTGAACTTAACCATTGGATTTGATTTAGTTCTCATCCAACTCAGTTTGCAACCAGAATTGTGGAAAAGAATCAAGTTCATGAACTGAGGCACCACTGTACTTGAAAAAAAAAGTTTTGCATAAGAATATCCATTTTAATGAAGCAAAAAATTATTATTATCTTGCCCCTTATGTGGACATTTTTTTAACATGTCATGTAATGAAATAGGCAATGCTATGAGGCACCTCTATATTAAACTAAGTGTGATGGGATCGCAGGTGCAGCACTGCAGTATTGTTAGAGGTGAGAACTGCTTTGTCGTAGAACTCCAAAGTTTTACTTCGAAGTGTGAGTGCACAACAGCTAAATTGGATAGTTGCTTGATATTTTCTCAAAATTTAAAATGTGACCCAGCAACCAAGAAAACAACAGACTGGCTATTGCTAATGATAAAGTTTTAATATTCAAGTAAAAGTTAGAATTTTGAAAAATTTACATTTACTACATCTTCATGATTCTTAATGATTTTGCTGGAAAGACTCGTGATGATAGCAGAGGGTGAATTTTTTTAAACCATTTATTTTGGAATTATTATAGACTCACAGGAAGTTGCTAAAATTGTTCATACAGCCTCATGTCCTCTTTACTAGCTTAATCCATTGGTGACATCATGTAGAACTGAAGTTCAATATGCACACCAGGAAACTGGCATCGTTCAAATATGCTAGTGGACTATTTGTTTCATACATTGAGAATTGAGAACTCTTTCTTTAACTGAGGTATAAGGCCTCCATCATACATATGTGAATCAAAAACATTTTGTCTCGCTAAGTACATTGCCTCTTATCCTCTTAAATGCACCTTTCACAGTACTGAAAGTTTTATTATTAATTAGTCCAATGTATCTTTTTTTTTTGTAAGTTGTACCTTTATTGTCACATTCAAAAACTTGTCTAGCCTTAAGTCTCAAAGATTTTCTGCAATACAAGATTATTGAGAATTCAGTCCATTTGACAAGGAGGCTTTTGTCACTCCAACAAGTAGTCCAATCCACTGATGTTGCAGTTGAGGACAGGGGAGTAGGAAATAGGAAGTCCAGTGCAGGCACATGACCAAACCTAGAGGGAAGGACTGCTGGAGCTTTCTGTATTTTCTCTTTGCTTGCTATATGTATGTGTTCCTTTGTATATACTGCCATTTCCTCCCCCTATATATACTGGAGATTAATTTTATAGGTTTTTGTTATATTTTTTTTTATATATAGTACTACACTCAATGGAACTCCCTTTGAATTTTAGAATTGACTAACATAGCCAGAAACTCATGGAGAGACTGTTGGGACTACGGATTTCTTCATTTTGGACAAAGGATGAGAACTTTCTCACTTGTTCAAAGGACACTTTAGCTCCTTAAGTGGAAACAGAACTATTCCACCTCTGTTTGGATGTGCAATCGTGCATAGAGAGGTTCATGTGAAAGAGCAGTAGCCAGAGGGATGGGATGTTCCACTGACCAATTTATTGCATCTCTACTCCAATCCCCCCTTTTTTTGTTCTATTTGTGGTATTGGATGTGGGCTCCTTAAACATTTTTTCTTGTGCCAGCTGGCATGACATGAAGCTTTGTCAGTAGCCATGACTAGAAGGACATGGTGGGAGGAAGAGGGTTCCTATTGGGCTGGTAGTGTTTCCTGCCCTTTGCATGTCCAGGGTTTAGGCAGCCTGGCTCACACAGAGCACCCAAGAATATGTGCCTCCAGCAAATACAGTGAGAGCCCCATGGTGGTTTCTTGAAAAGTTTTTATGAGAATCCGAGGAATTCAGCAACACTCCTGTGGAATTCCTGCAAATCGTGTTGGAAGCCTGGTAGGTATTTTTTTTTGCCTGCTGGCTTTTTTTCTCTGGCTGCTCAGCAAATGTCTCCACTGTTCAGGGGTCTACGTGTACAGGTTCTCAATGAGATCTAAATCAGCCCTGGCAGGAGGGGTCCAGCTGTGCTTGCTCCAGTGTATTCCTTCCTTGGCTCTGCCTCAGTCCTTCAACGTGCTATTCTTATATTCTCTAGAGTTCTTTTCATCCATTAGTGAATACTTTTCATAATAGTAGCTAATACTCTAGTATTATCGAATAATTTTCTCATTAAGCTTCCCTTGTCCAAGTGACTCTGCCTGGTTGGGCCCTCACTGAGGTGGTTGGGTCTGTGATGGGCATGAGAAAAAAGACCTTGAATGCAGAGAGTTCACCGATCATAGCTACGGATCAGTACAGAACTGGAAAAGACCTGTGTGTGGGATGTGGTGACAGCACACCCAGGGTGGCTGAGAAGCAGAGCAGCTACAGAGGTGCGATTGTACCACTGAAGCCTGGACAGTCTTTCCGCCTAGAAAACACTGTGCTATATGGATTGTAGTATAAAACGTTTCCAAGATACTTCTAGAAATAATAAATGTACTTATTTTTTTAAACTGAGTAAACCAGAGTAGGTAATGAAAAATTTTGGAAAAATTGTTGAGGTCACAGTGAATCTAAGTGGCACTGATGACATTTTTATCTAAACGTAACCCAAACCTAGTTTTTCAGAAGGATTAGCCCTCCCTGCACAGTCAGAGTGCAGGAGTACTGGGCTGAGTTGTCCTCTGCAGCCCAGGGCTTCTGAAAGGTGAATGGACCCTGCCACTGTGGAGGGCATCCCAGAACCTTTTGGCACAGGCTCCTGGTGTCAGGAGGAGCTGTGGACGTCATCTGGGGCTGGACAAACCTGAACAGCACGGGGGTCACAGAACAGGAGTAGCTGCACCTCACCTGCACCAACCAGCACCTCAGCTGCCCACCTCTAAAGATGGAGATAAGGTCGTCAGGGTGAGTCATTATCTGGGTGCTTATTCCTCCGAAAACACCAACTGTAGATGAGGAAGAGCCCCACAGAAGACTGTGCAGAAGTTGTCGTTAAACTGACTCTGCCTCACAGCCTGCAGAAAGAATGAGAGTACCTTTTCTCTCCGAGTGTGAGCACCACCAGGAATGCGGAGATGGGGGTGGACCTCATTTCCGAGCAATGGGGAATCAGGGGACTACATTCTGGAAACAGTTCAGCAGGACACTCATTGACAGTGCATGGGGTGATTTTTACTGGTTGGTGGAACCAAACTGCGTCAGAGGGTCTGGGTGGTTTCTGCCTTTCTACCAAATTGAACTTAAGCAGCATTTCTTTCTGATACAGAAAGACACACTCAATACAGCAGACACACTCAGGCTTCAGGAAGCCTTTAAAGTCTCAACCAGAATGGAAATGGATTTCTCCACATTTAATAGCACACAATTTAATGACTACTAATTGAGAAAGAATGCTTTTAGAAAGGTTCACATTGGGCCAGGGATTTAGCTCAGTGGCACCGTGCCTGCCTCACAAGTGCAAGGTGCTGAGTTTGATCCCCAGTACCCCCCCACACACACACACAAAAAGGTTCACATATACAGTTCAAAGGAACAGAATAGAGTTCACTCTACAGGCAGAGAATTATAATGGTGATGTCCAGGGACTAAATGATGGGGTGGATGAGGAGATATAGGTCAAGGAGTTCAAAGTGTCAGCTCACAAGATGAATAAGTTCTGCAGATCTGCTGTATGACATTGGGCAGTAAACAATACTGAACTGTAGAATTCCAATTTTGTTAAAACGTAAGATTTTTAAATCTCATTATGTAAACCAAATCACAAATATATAAAGATTTTAAATATATTGGGGTTTTTTGTATAATTGTTTCACAGTAAATAAAAATGGCCCCTAGACTTGGATAACTCTATCAGAACTAATCCAATGTCTAGTATTATGAACTTTGGTAATAGAAATTTATTTTCCTATTAACTTTGTTAATGCACTTTAAAGAATGTAAAAAGAAGTTTGTTAAATGTGCAATTTTATGTGATGTCCTGAGTTAGTATGACTTCTTACATTGGAATGCTTAAGAGATTTTCAGGACTATCATCTATTTTAGTTTGTATCTGTTTATGGGGCAAGTGCCTCAAATTTTTGATGTGGAAATCACTGGAAAAACTGCTTCAAAATAGATTGAAGTTAAGTTGCCTTTAATTTTCAATATTTCATTAAGAAATATAGTCAGTTTTTCACTGTGCACAATGCTTAAACAATTAGAAATCTAGATATTTTGTGTATCTTACTTTAAAATTTGTCATCATGCAGTAGAACAAGATAATACACTGGAAGTGAAGCTTTACTCTAGGTTGAGAGTCTACTCTGCACTGATTGAGAATCTGTAACTCTTTTGTAAATGGGAAGAGGACCAAGAGATGAGGGGCACATGATGAATGTAACATTATGTACTGCAAAGGTATTCTAATAAAAATTAAAATTCAGAAATATAAAAATGAAAAATAGAGTAAAAACACAACAAAAAAAGAATGAGAATTCAAGCAGCACAGCTATCAAACAACATTACAACCTAGGGCTTCACTGTCCACTTGTGATAGTTAACTTTTGTGTCAATTTAAATAAAAAATCCCCAACCGATTGGATTAGCATAGTTCTGGGTGTGGCTGAATGGATTCACTGCAGATGGAAGACCCATCCTGGGTGTGAGTAGCATCAACCAATAGGGTTGTAGTCTGAATGGAATAAAAAGCTTCAGTTTCATCAGAGGCACTCCAGTCTTCACCCCTACCTTGATGCCCATCTCCAGGCTTCCAGCACAGACCCTTCAGCCTCCCAGCTCATACTCTTCAGCCTTCCAAAGTAGACCCTCCAGCTACCAATGGGACTCTACAGTGAACTCCATGTCTTCCACCTTTGACTGGATCATTCAACTCTCCAGCACACAGATAGTCTCTTTGCATTGCTTCACACCTGACTGTGCAGGTGGCCATTAAAATCCTTTCTTGTTAAAAAAAAAATATATATAGTATATATGTATGTATATATGTATATATGTATATATGTGTATATATGTATATATATGTATATATGTATATATGTATATATACATATGCACACACATATAAATCATGCTTCAAATTTTCCATATAAAACACATATATAGGGATAGACTATGTATAGACGTATCCCTGGGTATTGGTATTAGAGCACATTTTGTTTTCTGTTTTAATTCTGCACATAAAAATCTTTAGACGCTGTGGTTCTGGCGCATGCCTCGGAAGTGCAAGGACCCAAGTTCGATCCCCAGTACCAAAAAAAAAAAAAAGAAAGAAAGAAAAAGAAAGAAAGAAAGAAAGATCTTTAGACAATTGGGCATATAGCTTTTATAATGGAAAAATATCAATGTCTCACAGATCATAGTGCTTTTGCACACTAGCAAAATTAAAGTCAGTGAATGAGAAAGAGGTCATGAAATACACAAGCAAATTAGGTATTGAGTTGTTTCTTTGGGAATCTTCAATTGTGCTATTATAGTAATTAAAGAAAGTGACATGAAATTTAGGAATCTTATACCGACTTACCAGGCCAGTTCTTTTAATATTTATATGTGAAATATAAAACTTTAATATTCTTTTTTTTTTTTTTTTTTTTTGGTACCGGGGATGGAACTCGGGACCTTGCGCTTGCGAGGCAGGCCTCGGAAACACTGAGCTAAATCCCCGGCCCTAAAACTTTAATATTCTTAAATGTAATTTTCCATTCTTAAAAATGTAAGTCCAGGGGCTAGGGATTTAGCTCAGAGGCACCGTGCCTGCCTCGCAGCAAGCAAGCGCAAGGTCCTGAGCTGGATCCCTGGTACCGGAAAAAAAAAAAAAAAAAAAAAGTGAAGCCACATTTGCAATCATTTTCTGTATCTTCATGTTCAATATTACGAATAAAACTTTATATCTCCTTACATTTGTAAGGAGTGTCTAAGCAGTTTCATCATCCTGAGGTCACTTGATTCTGTGAATAATCAGTTAGTGCTATTATCTCTAAAGGGGAAGCTGGTGAATAACTAATGAGGCGCTTGAGGCCAGCCAGCCAATGAGTGGATGAGCCAAGATGCCCGACCCCTTAGCTTTATCTCCTCAATTCTTTTTAAAACAAATGATCCAACCACACATCCAATTGCCTACTTACAGTAGCCAGGCATTCAGCTTTCCTACCTGACTTTGAACCTCAAATAATAGGACTGA
>NW_004624825.1:8148335-8164473 GCF_000247695.1 Heterocephalus glaber | reverse complement strand
TATGTGTGTTTGTATATGTGTGTGTGTATATATATATAAATATATATACACATATATGGTGTATATACAGAATCTGCAAAAAAATATATACACACTTTAGCAGTCCACCACACTAATAAATGTCTGGAAGCTAATGGCCACTACTTTGAGCACCTATTTAATTGTAGAAGCCAAAGATATCTTGTATTAATCTCATGATGTCTTAATAAACTTAGTATTAAGATATTTATATTAGTTTTTCTTTTCTTGATTTATGCATTTTTGGCAGACTCTGTATATATGTATACATGTATGTATATATGTATATCAAATATTATATTAAATCAGCTACTCTAGAGAGCCCTGACCATTGATTGATAATCATCTGAGGTGATGCTGATTAGTGTACTGAATACAGAGATGATATTTTTAGTGGAAATGCCTTTCTCTTTTTCACGGGAAGCCCTGACACTTTTTTTTTAACTGTATATCCTTTTACTGGTACATTTTAGGTACATAGTAAAATGACATTCATCATTGGAAATTTGCACCTTTACATACTCTCTTGTTTCTTTTTTCCCCCTTCCTCTGCCCTCCCTTCAACCCCTCCATCCCTCTCTATTTGCAAAGACTTTGTTTCCTTTTTTTCATTTTCTCATATTAATTCCATTCCCTAATTTCCTTTCCCCTGCTTCTCCCTCTTCCCCTTCCCCTTTGCTCCTTTTCTATTTAACATTATGTATTATACCTTTTAGTCCTTATTTACACTTTCAGTTTCTCACACTAGAGAAACTATTCTGTTTTAACACGTGTGTGCTATTTATTTCACTTAAGAATATCGCCTCAATGTGCATCCATTTAGCAATAAATGTCTCTAATTTCTCATGTTTATGGCTGAGTAGTACTCCATTTTATTAAAAAAAAAAAACCCCACATTTTCTTTATCCAGTCTCCAGTTCATGGGCATTTGGGCTGTTTCCAAGTTTTAGCTATCATAAACTGTGCTGCTATGAACATGGGTGCACATATATTACTGTGGTCTGATTCTTTTAATTCTTTGGGGAAGATATTCAGCAAGGCAATAGCTGGGTCAAATGGGACTTCCAGTCATAGTTCTTTGAGGTATCTCCATACTGATTTCCACAGTGGTTGCACCAGTCTACACCAGTCTACACCAGCAGTGTTTCTTTTTCCCCACAGCCCCACCAGCATTTGTTATTGGTTGACTTCTTGATAGCAGCCATTCTTTCTGGAGTGAGGTGGAATCTCAGCATTGTTTTCATTTGCATCTCTCAAATGGCCAGTGATGTTGAACATTTTTTCATATGTTTATTTTCCATTTCTACTTCTTTGACTGAGAAATGTCTGTTCATTTCAGATGCCCATTTTTGGATTGGGTCTTTAAATTTGGGAGGTCTGATCTTTTTAAGTTCTTTATAGATTCGGGATAGTAGACCTTTGAGGGGCCACTGGTGAAAATTTTTTCCCACATTGTGGGTTGTCTCTTCACACTGCAACTGGTTTCTCTTACTGTGCAGAAGCTTTTTATTAAGAAGAGATCCCACTTGTTGATTGTTTGTACTAGTTCACGGGCAACTGAGGTTTTGTTCATAAAATCTTTTCCTACACCAATGTCTTCAAGAGTTCTACCTAACCTCTGTTACAGCCAATTCACCATTTCTATTTTAATATTTAGATCTTTAATCAATTTTGATTTTAGTTGAGTGCATGGTGAGAGATATAGGTCTAGTTTTAGTCTATGCCAAGTTGAAACCCAATTTCTCCAGCACCATTTATTAAAGAGACTATCTTTCCTCCAGTGAGAGTGTTTGGCTCCTTTGTCAAGGATGAGGTGGTTGAGTGTGCCTCAAGTTGTTCCTGCATTTTATAATCTGTTCCACTGGTCCTAAGGTCTGTTTCTTTGCCAGTACCATGATGTTTTTATCACAGTAGCTTTGTAGTATAGTTTCAAGTTGCAGGTTGTAGTATCCCCTGGGGTGTCTGTGTTACCTAGAATTGCTTTTGCTATTCTGGGTCTCTTCTTGTTCCAAAGGAACACTTTTCCTTTGGCTTCTGATCTATATTTTGATTCTGCCTGTAGATCTTCTCTATGTAGGCATATTGCCAGTTTGAAATTTTAAATGTTACTAGAATGTGCTTTTGATTGAAACAATTCTAAGAACATGTATATTCTTTCTTTCTCTCCAAAGTTTCTACCAAAGTATCATTTTTTTCTCTCCAAAATTTCTACCAAAGTATCATTTAGAAATAACAACAGGATGGACTCAAATCCTCAATAGTAAAATAATTAAAAAATAAAAAGATCATCATCCATTACATGGAAAGTAAAGTGAGCTGACTGATGGAAGAAAAAGGAAGGGGAAAAAGTAGAGCCCAGAATCAACTATGAGAATACTGTGGTGGAAATATGAGTGAAGGAAACCTCTTCTGCCAAACCTCAGAGATTGCTGGGCTGAGAAAGAGAGAGAGCAGCTATGATGGTGGGTAGGAGGGATGAACCAAGGGATGACCTAAAGTTCGGGGTGTTAGAAGGGCAACAGGTGCCTCCCTGTGCACTTCACCCTGCTGCTGTGCTCCTGTGTGAGAAGCATATGTGGCCAGCCTTACTCCAGGTACTTAATCCTCACTAAATGGAAATGAACCACATGGGAACACTAGAGATTTCCATGTGAGGGCAACTGATTTTCCAGACCTCTGTTCTTTCATCCTAGGAAAAATCCTGCCAATTGGCCTGTATGCCCACACTGCTGGACAAG
Organism: Heterocephalus glaber; assembly: GCF_000247695.1. Next base: position 8,161,717 of record NW_004624825.1, on the reverse strand, counting down.
CCCAATCAAGAGTAATCTTTTGGGAAACATGGGCACAATATTTCTCCCAATCTATCATTCTTAAATACAAACCAAGAACAAAATAATACTAGCTATTCAAAACTACCTTCTTCAGTATGTCTTTCTATTCATCAGAGTCATTTCTACATGGATATAAGAAATAGGAAAAAATGGCATAGAACAGTGATAGTGATAGTGAACCTGTTAGAGCTTTCAATGATACAAACAAGCCTGCTGTGGCATGTGTGCCATCGGTTCACCACCACAAGGTCCAGCAAGTGAGTTTTGGCTACCTCAGGCTCACAGCTGACCCCTTCTGTACAAAATGGAGCTCTTCCACTGAGAGTCACCATTGTCCAGTAGGATACACTTGCACCCCAAGAAAGAATACAGACAGTGAGTTCAATATATTACAGAGTACACAAGGTGAGTATTCAGGCCCCTTGCCACCAGATAGGAAAGATCAACTCTGGTACAATGCATGTTCTGCAGTTCCCCAGATCAGGCTGAATCAAGACTCCAGTTGGACCACATCCATGTTTAACACAGCCCTAAGTCAACCTCTTTCCTCAATAAAATAAGGGTGAAGAATTCCCAGGCCAGACTCTGCTTTTAAGGAACTCATCCTAAAATAATATATGATCTCACTTAATCCTGAAACCAATCTTGAAATATGCATAATAGTACAATGTAAGACTAAATTAACCATTAAGTGTATAATAGATATTCAAACCAGCACTACATGGGTTCTTTCTAGAGTGCCAGAATGTCACAATGCGTGCAATAAAAGTGGGGCTAAAATTTAAGTACCTTGATTCTAGCACAACTTTCTGCTCTTTCTGTTTGCCTTCCAGATTTTTCTTTCATAACATTGAAATCTATGTTGAGAGTCTTTAATTCTGCAGATTGAGGACCTAACCAAATCCTGATTAGTTTGTTTCCATTTAGTTTGTGACTATACTATACATTAGTTTGTAAACAATACTGGACAGAAATCTTAGTTCCTCATTTCCAAGTTTGTCTGATCTTATGAACTAAATAAACATCATGGCTAACAGATTACAATTTCAGTTTTACAAAAAGTGTGACTTTTAATTTTTTCCTATAATTTATTTTCATTCTTCTTATAAGGACTTATTTCCATCAGACCACAACATTTTTCCTGGACTTCATATAAGTTTCAGGGCAAATTCACAGTGCCTATGGGTCAGGGGGGTGGGACATGCATATGATATTAAGTGTCTCCATATTGCCTCATCAACATTTACCAAAACACTCTCAATACTATATGCCAATCCATGCAGGACATTTGGTCATCAGGACAAAGCACTTTCATGTCTGGAATTCTTCTAGACTTCTCTCAGAAATCCTTCTCAAGTAATTTGAACTCACTCTGCATCCCCATGCCCTCAAGCCTCCCAAGGTCCTATGGTTTGGGTGTAGGCTGCAGGTGCCTGGGGAGCACTGTGTGCTCACTGCGCAGAGGTAGGTGGCTGAGTCACTGTGCTGGGAGTCTCTGATGTACAGAGAAACATGCCGACTGGCTCTGTTGAGCTGCATTGTGAATCTCCCTTCTTCTTGGTCACCAATGGAGTACATGGACATCAGCAACTCGGGGCCTTTCCCAGGATACTGTCGGTACCACCTGAAGTTCTGAGAAGCACTGTCCCTATAAGTGCAGTTGAGAGAGACCATGGCTCTCTCTGGAACACTGAGGGTCTCAGGACTCTGCTCCACCTCCTTCTGCTTGGTGCTCACCCCTGGGCAAAAAGACAATAGGCAAGAAAGATTGGTTAGGTAGTAGGTGCTTAACTCTCCGCAATGTAAATCATTCTCTAAAGCATCCAAATTTCTCCCCAGGAACCTAGAATAGACAACAACTTCACATATTGTACTCTGTATTCCCAGAAAATGCCCAAACTCACAGAAGAACTGAAGCCACAGGATCACTAGTAAAATGTTGCAAGATTCCATCATTGTCTCCCCCTGGATCAGTGAAGAGTCATAGGAAATATTTTTTAAAAATCAGCTCTCCAAATTACAAATAAAGATTCTTTTCACCAAAACCTCTGCTACTCCAAACAAGCCTCTTTCTTTCTTCCTCTCTCTATCTCTCTCCACCTCTCCCTTCCCCTTCCCCTTCCTCCTCCCCCTCTCTTCCCCAGAGACCAGAGGACTATAGTACTTGAGAGCTGTCTTCAAGGTCTCTGACAAGACACTGCCATCTTGTGGGCTTTCTATAGTGAGCAAAGCAATTTCAAAATGCAGATATTTGTTATGTGAATAGTTAAAAGTAAAATTCTGACTCTTTAGTCAATTTTAAAATTTTAGAGTCAAGAGGTTATAAAGAGGGATTCTTACATATAAGTGACTGATTGTAACTATCACAAATGATATTATTTGGACCTGGCTTTCAAACTGTTCTTGGTAAAAAATAGCTTCTGATGATTATTCTTAAATAATTCTCTTTGGTTCATGTTTATACAATCATCTTCTCCAGTTAATTTTCCAGAATCCTACAGTTCTTAATAATATACCTCAGACCAATGCCTAAACCTACTGCAGAAGCCCAGTTAGATCTCAACATCCAGTTTAGGTCTTGACCCTAAGCTCAAATTTTTCCTGCTTATCAAAAAGACAGACAGAAACAGGGCGCAGTGGTACAAGTCCAGCATTAAGGGAAGCAGAGAAAGGAGGATAGAAAGTTGGAGTCACATCTGGGCAACCTTAACAAGACCCTGTCTTAAAAAAATACTGGAAGTAAGACTAGATGGGGCTGTACCTCAGTGGTAGAGTGTCCCCATGTTTGATCTCCAGCAATCAGCCCTCTGGGAAGAGGGGAGACCAAAAGAAAGTGACAAATGCTGTGATGATTTGCAGAAATCTGAGCTCTTATAAACTGTGTTGGTGAGGTAAGTTATTTTGGCCATTCTGAAGACCAGATTGAAGATTTCCTTTAAAAAACATTAAAAATAGATCTAGAGTAGATGTAGCTCTTCCATATATATATATATAATAAATGCAATCAAAATAATAAAGGGTACCTGCACTCCAATGTTTATTGAAGCACTGTTCACACTAGCTAAAGTGTGGAATCAATCTGAGTGACCACTGATGGATGAATAGATAGAGATAATATACCATATGTGTACAGGGGAAAATTACTCAGCCAGCTATAGAGAAAAATGAAATCCTGTCATTTATAACAAAATGTATCAAATGAGGTAGGTTATGTTCAATGAAATAAGCCAGATACGGACAAATCAATATTGTACATACTGTCTCATATGTGATAACTTCAAAAAGTCAATCTAAATGTAAAATAATGCAAAACAATATATTAACATATTACAAAATATAACAATAATAATAGAACATAATATTACTAGAGGCTGGACAGAGTGGAAGAAAGAAGAAATAAAGGAAGGTAGAATAACAGGTATCTATACAGATTAGAGAGGAGTAAGTTGTGTTCCACAGCACAGAGGGATGACTATTGTTCACTTGTTTATTTGGGAATATTTTGTGAAGAGTGAGAAGGGAGGAGCTTGAGACCCCCAAATATAAAGAAACGACAAGAAGAAAAATTATAATTACAGTGATTGGATCAGTACACCGCACAGACACACACATATACATACACACAAGCACACACACACACACACCTTGAAATGTCCTGTGCCTCATTAATGTATACTGTTACTACATGTTAAACAAAAGTTTAAAAATAATAAAGTGCACAAGTCAAGGTGCATATTTTGGTGAATTTTCTTAAGGGAATGTACTCAGATCACAATATGTAATATTATAAGAAATAATTCCAGAATTCTTCACTATGCCTTTACAAGTCATCCATCCACAAAAGGTAACCGATATTTTGACTTCTATCACTCTAAATTGTTTTGTCTGTTTTCAACCTAACATACAGATGATCCTATAATAACTATCATTTGGTGTCTGGCTTCTTTTACTGAAAAGTATGTATGTGAGATTCATAAAAATTGCTGAATGTAGCAGTAGTTTGATAATTTTCCTCTTTGTGCTGTGTTCCATTTATATGGATTTGTTATAATTTTCTCTTCTACTCTGGCAAATATTTAAGTTCTGTCCAATATTTATCTATTACAAAGAATATTGCTAGAAAATTATTTTCTATGTCCTTTTGTTCTCTTATGCAAATTTGTGATGTATATGCCTGAAAAGAACATCATCGTTCTTCATCACAGAAAATGCATACTGCAGCTCAAAGAAAGGTGATCTTCTGTAGTTAATATTCCCATCTGTACAATATAAGAATTCTAGTTATTTCACATCCTCCCCAATTACATTTACTCCATCCTTGCTGGGACTGTAAAAGGCATCACATAGACTATTTACCTTTGCAAGCATTGTGGGCATTATTTCCTGAATTTTTTCACATTTCTCCTTGCAAAACTTCATGACCAGGCTAAAGTCTCTGGGCACCTCTGAAGCTGACAGGGTCTTCTTCCCTGAACATAGGAAAAACAGAATCATTTTATTCACTGGACTTGGCAATCACTAAAAACATCAGTTCTCTCTCTATGATCTTTAAAGTTATCTACATTTTAAAGGCATCAAGCTTCCTTTCTATACAGTGAAGTGAGTAATAATAATGAAAGGACCATCCTAAACCACACAGGAAAAGCTTGGTGGAAACCAAAATCTTCTTTTCCCCAATCTTCAGCAATAAACTTGAACCTAAAATCAAGAATCCATACCTCTATGTACAGTGTTTACTTATGATTTATGTGAAGAGTCATGGGGATGTTTTCCTCCCTGCCTTTCCTATTGGGGCTAATCCTTACTGAGTAATAGGAATATGGAAAAAAATCTCCAAATGAGGCCTTTTTCCCAAAAGACCTCCTTCCCCACTGGTATTTCTGAGAAGCTGCAAAGGAAGCAGAAAACACCAAGAGGAAAAAATGAAGACCTAGAAGTTGGAGACAGAGTTTCTGTAATGTCACATGTAAGGACAGTAAAATCCATCAGAACTTCAGAAATATATGTGAAAGTTAGTGCGTCTGAATCCTTGATAGCTCATTCATCCTTAAGATATTTTCTGAAGAAGAGATCCTAATAAATTTATGGTACTTTTTATGTTAGGGATTGAACCTAGACATATAAATACACTAGGCATGTGATCTACCATTGAGCTACATGCAGAGCCAAAGTTTTCCTATAATTAAACATGGCGCCATCTACTTGATATGCATAAGAATATCTTAGATTGTGTGTCTCTTGTATTGTATTCAGCATCTCTCTCCCTGGACTTATAGCCCTTCCTAGAAAGTCACCCCACACATGGCATATGCTCTGATCCACAATCCCATCCTCTGCCATAGAGGACACTTGTAACTCATGCTTTGTTTCCAGAAAATAAACCAAATGAGGCTTCGTTCCACACCAGGCATACACATAGAACTGCCTGGGAAAAGCCATTGAGCAGTTCCAAAATCTTTTCAAAACATTTTATTATATCCCACTTCCTGACAATTTAGAGGTTGATTTGCACTGGGCTACTTCTCCATAGTGAGTCCATGACAGTGTTCTTCTCCAGGCCGCTGGTGAGCAGATGACAGGAAGGAACAAGGGGATACAGTGACTAGAGGAAATTGGAAGATAGGTGAGATTTTATTAATTAATAAATTTCTCCCCAATAGAACAGAATTTCACATACTTCATAGTGGTTAAGAGCTAATCTAGAACATCATACAATGGGAAGTTCATTGACCTTGGTTCAGCACCAGTATATTCCACTGTAAGGAGACTTTGCCACAATTTCAAGCACGCACACTAGAGGGCAGCAAGGAAGCCAGTTCAATACCACAAAATATTTTTTAAAACTTTTTATTCATTAAGTTTATTGGCACATTTTCGGTATACATTATGATCACATTCATCATTGGGAATTTGTACATGATATACCTTGGTTCTTATTTTTCCCATTCTCCTTCTCTCCCTTCAACTCCTCCACCCTCTCTACAAAAGCTTTGTTTCTGTTTTTCCTTCTTCTCTCATATTTTTCTTTTCCTTCTTTCCTTTCCCTCATCTCCTCACTAGTTCCCCATCCCCTTGAACATTTTCTTAATACATATTGTAAAATAAGCAAAATATTTTTGATTAATTAAGTTTATTGGTACATTTTAGATGTACACAATGATTACATTCATCATAGGGTATTTGTACCTATACACGACATATCTTAATTCTTCTTTTTTCCCCCATTTCCCTACCCTTCTTTCAACCCCTCTTCCCTTCTTATTAACAAAAGTTTTGTTTCCATTTTTTCGTTCTTTTTCTTTTTTTCCCTTCCTTTCCCTCTCCCCCTCCCTAGTTTCCCTTCCCATTTGAACATTTTTTTCCTATTTTACAATATCTAGTATACATTTTGTCTTTATTTATACTTTTAGTTCCTCACACTAGAGAAACTATATGATATTTACACATTTGTGTCCAATTTATTTAACTTAAGAGTATGGCCTCAAAGTGCATCCATTTTCCTACAAATTCTCAAGTTTATCCTTCTTTATGGCTGAGTAGTACTCCATTGTATAAAAAAATCTTCTTTATCTATTTATTGGTTTATGGGCATTTGGGCTTTTCCAAGATTTAGTTATTGCTAAAATGCACTGCTATTACACAGAAGAAATGAACAGATTCCTACAGACATATGAATTATCAAAGCTGAATCAAAAAGATATAACAATTCTAAATAATATCAATCAATGAAATTGAAGATGTAATTATAAACTTATCAACAAGAAAAAGTCCAGGTCCTGATGGATTCACTACTGAATTATACAAGAAAGTTATAGATCTACTGCTACTACTCCTCAAACTCTTAAATGAAACTGAAAGGGAAGCACTACTCCCAACTGATTCCTGCAAGCAAGTATTACCTTGATACCAAAACCAGAGAAGGATCCAACCAAAAAAGAGAACTACAGTCCAATCTCCCTAGTGAACATAGGTGCAAAAATCCTCAATGAGATACTGGCAAACAGAGTGCAGCAAATCATCAAGAAGAGTATACACCATGACCAAGTAGGATTCATCCAAGGTATCAGGAACGATTTGACATACACATATCAATAAATGTAACCCGCCAAATGTAACACGCTGACCATGGAAGGTCAGTGTGATGCAGCTGCCATTTCTTATAAGTTCTGCAGTTTCAGGGCTACATGTACTTGGGCATCTCCCACATGTTGTCATAAATCTGCCAGGTTATTTTCCTGTTGACACATCTCTTCTATCTCTCATTATAACTTCTCCTCCAGCTTCTCTTTGTCTTGGGCCAAGTGTGTATGTAGCATGATGGCAAATGTCTTTTCTTCTTTTGAAGGTCATCCAGCAAATGAGATGAAGGAGATGAGAGACAGAGAAGTTTTAATTTTCTCTTGAATGTTTCAATTGTCTAATAAGTCTCACAATATTCTTGCATGTCATAGTTTCTGTGTGTGTTTATCCTCATCCAAATTCCGTTCCCAAATGTGGCTCTAGCTGACATTAAGTCAATTCACGCTCAGTACCAAATGAGAAGAGAATAGCATGGCAGAGACTCCTTCGTCAGCTCCACCAATTGTAGGAGGCCTATTCCATATAATCCATATCTTATTTAAATCACTCTAGTAGTACTGTTTCTCAGGTTGTGCCTAACTGGTCTAAAACCTAGGAGAAAGAGACTAAGGAAATGATCAGCATTCCTATTCCAGATGATCAGATCCACATTTATGCTGTGAGCCTCTTTAAGTGAAACTGACACATGAAATAATTGTGAGGTAAGTATTCCAACTTTAGACAACTTTACCCAAGTTCTGTGTGATCTACTTTTTACTTAAACATTCAAGCAGAATGCATTAGGAGAAAGTTTTTTCTGATACCAGTTTCCAAAGGAGTCAGAAACTGGTTTTACTTAGAACTTAATCTTCTGATCCAGACCACAGATGAAGCAACCACCATGCTCCCTTCTGATCTGGGATTTGCAGGTGTGAGTCTTAGCTAGACTCCTGGAGCAGGGCCTGTCTCTTACAGAGCTCCTGAGTTTTTGTTCAGCTTTTACTGTCACTTCAACTATTGTGTGTTCTGAAAGAGCACAGAGACACTTTGCAGAATCTTCAATCTGTAAGGCTGAAATGGTGAGGGTGATTGTCTTAGCTGCTTTCTGAAAATCGACAGAATAGTGTCCAGTATTTGCATGATCACCAGAGTAACCCTGATGAATAAGTAGAACCATCTCTCCACTGAGAAGTTGCTGGTACCAAAACAAATCATAAAAGCGTACACTTGTCTCATAGGAGCAGTTCAGAGTGACTGCTTTCCCCTCTGGCCTCGATGCAGCAGGCTGAACTTGAGTCACTTTTTGGGCCACAGTGTATCCTATAGAAACAATCAGAAAAATATAGCTATTATATTATTGACATAGTAATAAAAATATTTAAATATTTAGACCAATTTAGGACCCAACAACAAACCAAACTGGAGTGACAGTTTGCTTGCTTTTTTCCTCATCCCCCTTTCCTCATCTAGCCCATGTTAAGCACCTGATGCTTGTGCGGAGTCCTTTCATCCCTAATATTCTTGACCATATTTGGACCATCTGTACCAGAGTAGATGATGGTCAAGAACACCCACAGCAGGCTGGAGAGCAGCATGTGGCCCATGTTTCTCTGCACAATGTGTTTTCTTCTGCCTGGGTGTCTGGGTTCAGGGACTCTGACTGCCTGCTAGGTTAAGCACTTGCTGGAGGTTTTATATTGCTCCTCAAACAGGAAACGGAGTTTCTTAGTTTCATAGACCACAAGGTCTGTATGCACGTGAGAATGAATGTGGCTCACTCCAAGTGTTGCCAAGTCTTTCTGTAATAGGTTAGGCACAAACTAGAAAGGGGAGTTAGTATACACTTAGACTGTTTAACTCTTACTCAAATAATGATCTCAGAGTACAGTTACCATGCTGGCAAGATTCTCTCCTGGGGAGATCACCTGGCTGTTCTTAGAGTGTCATGCGTGCTCAGAAACCCCCAACTCAGGCATTTAGTCTCCAAACTGACAGGTATCTATAATAGGTAAAGCTCGCTCAAAAATATAAACCAAAGAGATTGCTTTAAGTGGAATGAGGACCAGATTATTAAAACAAATCTTATTCTACACCTGTGTTCCCTCTATGCAGGGCCCAGACATGTGAAGGGCAAAACCAGCCTGGAAATAAATGGCTGATGGATTAATCAGGAGCCAACTGATGCCCGTTTGAACATTTTGTTTCTGGTTTTAGGTTGCTTTTGTCCTCCCATCTCCTTGTCCCTCTTGTCCTGGCCTAAATGTTTGACCTCCAAGGCTCAGAGGACTGCAAGCCAGTAAGAAGAAGGAGAGAGTATGAGGGCAGGAGGACCATTTAAGCTCAGCCAAGGGGTACAGACATTTCACTACTGCCTTTCCATCCTCCAGATTTTACCTATAGCCTTTGAAAGAAAGAAAATTCAGTTTCATATAATGTATTTTAAATTGCACTAAACTTAGTTTCAGAATCAAAACTTTCTCCATTTTGTTCACATGTTAAATTGCATCAGGAGTAATTTCTGGGTTTTGATCGATTTGAAATTCATTTCATTGTGGTGAAATTGAGATTCTTTATATATATATATATTGTTGCTGGGGATGCTAACAATGAACTAACTAATGATAGTGACAACAGACAGTGAACTAAATAGAAATTAGGGAAAATATGCTAGTCCCAAAATCTCCAAAAAAGTAAAATAAAATACTTCAGGGGCTTAATGCTCACTAAATTGAAATTAATCACCCGGGAAGACAATATTTCAGTGAGGAAAGGTGACAGTTAAGCCATCTCCAAATTGCACTAGGTTCAGGGAATGAGAGGAGCAACTGAGTTGCCAGTCTCTTACTCTTTTATCCTAGTAAGAAGCCTGCCCAGCCACATGTGAGCCCACAGACCATGCTGCTGCCAACCCCATTCAAGAGGAAGCATTTAGGGAGAATGGTACAGTGATATCCCTCCATCCAGGCAGCCTTTCTCAAATATAAACCAAGAAAAAAATAATGTTACACATTCGTAAGTATAGATGATGCCTCTCTATATATGGCTTTGTACATATTAAAGTCAAAAATTATCAATTGTCAATTATCATAGTCATTTCTACCCAGGTAGAGGTGATAGACAGTGTCCCAAAAAAAGCCTCAAAAGAAATTAATATAATTATATACTGATTCCCTGGTCACTAACTCTCAAAAAATTCTGACAATTTTGAATAATAATTCTTTGTATTTATTTAGATCTTTTCTGTTAACAAGTGTTTCAACTTATTTCAAGTTTTTAAAAATATTGAGATCAATATTTTTAGATGAAGAAATTAAAATTTGGAATACAGCAATTAGAAATGTTGCTCCACGTGTGCCAGGACTTTCCCATAGTAACAGTTCACACTCTTGGCACCCAGTCTAAATCCCCTTTCCCAAGCCAGTGTAGCAAATACCCAGGTTCTGTGAGTTTTGGCTACTTTTGGCTCACAGTTAACCCTTTCTTTACAAAGCTGACTTTTTCCACTGAGTCACCATTGTTCAATAGGGTACACCTTAGCCCAAGAGACACCATAACCAGGGACTTCATACTTTATTACAAAGCACAAAAGGTGCACAGTCTGGCCTCCTCTCTCAAGGTGGGAAGAATCAGCTTTGTGGGGCAGTGCATGCCCTGAAGTCCCCAGGAGATCAGGCTGAACCAAGACTCCAGCTGGACCATGTCTGTGCTTTTTTTTAGGTTCCTTTTCGACCTGATTTCCTCCATAAATTATGGGCAAAAGAATTTCAGTTCAAGCTCTCTTTTTAAAAATTCAACCTACATTAATATGTTATTTCATTTATTTCTATAAGCAATCCTCAAATATATATAATGTTACAGCCTATGATCAAATGGCCTATTTGGTACCACTATAGATGTTCATATCAGCATCATGACCTTGGTTCCTTCCACAGTTCCATGCTGCCAGAATGCACTCAAAAACTTGGAGCCAGCAACATGTCTAGATTTCAACACAACTTCTGTGTTTCTCATTGGCTTGTAATTGTTTTTCCGTGATTTGGAAATATTTGTTAGGAACCTTCAACTTTCAGATTGAGAATGTGAAGCAAATCCACAGTGGGTTGGTTGGATTACTAAATCTTAATTCCACATTGCCAAATTTTTCTGACCCTGAGCCTACATAAACAACCTCATGAATAATAGGCCATCACATTCATTTTACAAATAAGCGTGGCTTTGAATTTTTTTCTTATAATTCATCTTAATGCTTATTGAACCATATTAAGGACTTGTTTTCATCAATTCATGCACATGTTTCCTGGCCTTGGTGGAAATAGCAGGGGCGATCCACTTTGCCTAGAAGTCAGAAAAGAGCGGTGTGGTGATGACACAATATGATCTTCAGTATCTCCAACTCTCCTTACCAACACTGGGTAAATCCCCCACCCCAGCACCATGGGCTCTGTTGTAGCTGATCCAGGCAGCTCTTTGGTTATGAGAACAAAGTGCCCTGATGTCTAGGACTGTTCTAGATGCCAGGTCAGAGATCCTTCTCAAGATATCTGGAGTCATTCTGCTTCCCCATGCCCTGGTGGTATATGGAGCTCTCTACGGCTGTGGAGGATGCTCTTCTTATCTCCACACCACACCCCACTGGCACAGGAAATCAGGCTCTGGAAAAGTATTCTGAGACCTACTTAGCCTGAACTCAAAAAGTAACATAGACCATTTCAGATATTTGATTGCTAGAACCATCTGAGCTTTTTGTTTTTATCAATTCTCACTCTGACTGGAGTCCTTCCTTCTGTCCACCCACTGTGTCCTTATCTAATCTAGGAGAGGGGTTGCAGCTTAAAGTGGGAGATCTATAAAGTAATCCTGTCCTAAACCTTTCTGAAAGTAGATGTTTATGAGTCCTTTTTTACCTTTACATTTCTAATGCAGTGTATCAGACATCTTGAGAAACTGAATGGGAAGAGCAAAGGGCATTAATAACGATGAAGGGACATCTATTATTATATCAAAACATTGTTCTTCATTTATAAAAATCATCACAAAGCTAATCCTCTTGATAAAGTTGTGATGTAAAACTAGAGTAGACATCAAGATGTATGCACTATGTGCATTTTTTGTCAATTGTAGTTCAATTTTAAAACAAAAAGGAGGAAGGAAAACTTTAAAAGTGACTGATGTGTTTATAGCATTGTTTAGGGTGATACTTTCTTGGTTATACACTAATTTTTAATTGCACAAAAATTTATAACTTAAATGTGTGCACCTTTTGCACATATCTCAAAACAATTTTTTAAAATTAGAGTGACAACAGAAAGCAGGAAAATATTTACACCAGACAAATATTTTGTCTCTAGTTCCCCTTTCATGGTCATTTATTTTCAGAATTATTAAAATACTCTCCCAGTCTCTACTCTTGTTCTTAATCCCTCCTGCATCTGGAACAGGTACAAAATCCCCTCTCCCTTGGTCTCTGCTCTCCCTCAGGCCTGCCTGGGCCCCTGTGGTTTGAGTGCAGGCTGCAGGTGCCTGGGGAGCACTGTGTGCTCACTGCACAGAGATAGACAGCAGAGTCACTGTGCTGGGAGCCTCGGATGTGCAGGGAAACAAGTTGGCTGGCTGTGTTGAGTTGCATTTTAAATCTTCCTTCTTCTTTGTCACCACTGGAGTACATGGACATCAGCAACTCGGGGCCTTTCCCAGGATACTGTCGGTACCAATTGAAGTTTCGAAAAGCACTGTCCCTGCATGTGCAGTTGAGAGAAGCAATGGCTCCCTCAGGAACAATGAGGGACTCAGGACTCTGCTCCACCTCCTTCTGCTGGCTGCTCACCCCTGTGCAAAAAGACAATGGTCAGAAAAAGAAGATTGTTTGGGGAGTGGGTGCTTAATCTCCAGAATGAAAATGATATGCTGTGGGTCTCCCACACTTTCTTATTTGAAGAATGAAGCCATTGACATTTCTCCCCACAGTCCTAGGTTAGACAACTACCTCAAATACAAACACCCAAACTCACAGTTGAAGTGAAACCACAGAATCACTAGTGAAACACCGAAGGACTCCATCATTCTTTCTCCTGGTTCACGAAGGATTCAGATTTCAAACCTTAAAAAAGTGATACTTTAGAAACCTATAGTTCTTCTGCTTTAAGAAACATAAAAAGAATAAAAGAATTATTCCCCCAAATAGAAGAAAGATATTCTTTTAGCCACAGCTGCTATACCAACAAGTGCCTCCCTCATCTCTCTCCTCCCCTCTCCCCTCCTCTCCTGCCCCTCTCCTCTCCCTTCCCAGTTCCCCCTCCTCCTCC